>BMAO01027435.1:0-20454 GCA_019973975.1 Trichonephila clavata
TTAAAAATTTACCTTTATTCCAAGGCTCATTACAAGTTAAAGACTTACCTTTTATTTTAAGGTTTTTATTTTATAATTTTCGACATGGATCTAATAATATTTGGTAAGTTTTATATATATATATATATATATATATATATTTTTTTTTTTTTTTTTTTTTGTATTTCTAATGAACTTGTGAAAAATTTGGTAGACCGCGGCACAAAGATATTTAAAAAGATTAGCTAAAAATATAATTAATTTTTTTTTAAAGTTAGACGTACTATAAATGTTTTATCGGTTTTGTATTGCTTCCACTACATTTGAATTTACTTATTCAGCACGTTAAAAAATGGAACTTCCAATAATCCGCATTGAACCAGATAAATTTATAATACCATATAGTTTTGTAAAAAAAAATTTTATGGAGTTGCTTGAAACTATAATGGAATATTCAAATTTAGAATTAATTTTAGAAGGTATTTGGCTAAATGGCGTACATAACGCTTTTGAATTTCAATGCATAGACAATGGTTCACCAATTTGTTTATTTCCTTACCGAAACAGAAGAAATACTCGCGATCTCTTTTTTTATTTGTTCGATCCACCTATAAGGGATCAACTTATTAGTTATAATGTTGAACTGTATAGACCAATAGATATTTTTCCCAGTTATATATATAAAACTTTTAAAGGTTTCCAATCTAAAGCTAAACTGACTGTTAGTTCTATTCTAAATTCCATTTCTATTCAAGATATTAATCATTTGACATTTTTATTGGAAACCGTATGGATTTCATGAATCTAGATTTACAATTTATAAATTGGATGAACTATTTCCTCCAAAACCACCTAAATCTTGATGTGTTAGAAACCGTTTGACGAATTATCTACTTTTATAGATATTTCCATCTAAACCTTCAAGTGAACAGTTTTGTTAAAGAATTTTTATTATTCTGATTAATAATTACAGAATTTTTGTGGTGGAAGAAAATTTGTTGTAATTCATTTATATAATAATTATTTACCCAATGGATTTCATGTAGCGACGACATTGTTATAGTATTGCTTTGTAGTCAATAAACATTTTTTTTAATTGATAGCCTTTGTTTGTCAATTTTGGCTTGAACGAGTGTTTATATAGTCTACGAATAAAAATTTTTTAATTGCTTCAATAAAAAATGAAAAGTATAATACGAACTAATTATTAACATAATAAGTATTAAATTTTATATACATTAATTTTATAAGTTTTAAGCAAATTACTTTTAAGTAATAGAATAATTATTATGTTATTTTTTTACATTCGCTAATGATTCACCCATTTCCAAAAGTAGAAATGTAATTAGAAAAATTGTCTATCCATAACATCTACTAATCGGACGTCTGCACAAAAAACACTGTGCCTCGTAGAATTCTAGTTAGTTTGGGTCGAGTTGATACTACTATAGCTACCGAATCTAACTAGAATGTACATTTTATAATTTGCGCTTCAGTTGTAATTTACGGTAGTAGATTAACAAAAAAATGGAATTTTTAAGTCGTAAGCGAACATTTGACGAAGCATCAACAAATGACTTGAAGTGGAGATAATGTAATATTGCCAGATATATATATATAAATTATATCAGTGTAAATGAATATTTTTTTAAGATGTCAGGAAAATATTTTGATTAATTCATTTCAGTAAATTAATTTTTTAAAAAAAAACTTTTATTTTGGATATGCTCGTACCCCACAGTTTTTAGAAACTCTTATATTATTTAGACTTGATTCTATAATTTTAAGATATTCCTCAAGGATCATTTTCAGAAACTTAAGTATATCTTCGGAAAAAAGCAAATGAATTGATGTAAATTTAAAAAATTTTTCTTTAGGGTTTTGTTTTGCGAAATTTATTTTTTTAATGCAACATATTAATTCGTTATTAAAGAAATTCTAACACTTCACGTACATGCAAAAAAACTAATTCAGTTAATTAAAGATACTACGACTAGTGAGACTTTCGGCTACTTGAGAGCTGGTAAGTGACGAGGATGATACCTAACCTACTAAAATCAGCAATCAAGTTCGCTACTACTAAGCTATTTAAATTTGTGTTTAAGTAAAAAAATAATTATATATCTTTGTAAGAATCCGATTAAAAAACATTTAAGTGGATCATTAAATTTAAATTATTAGCTGAAAATGAAATTAATATAGTAAATAGTATTGAAAAAAATATTTATTTTCAATTGGTGATTTGTGAACGCGGTAACCAAATGGTATTGTGGTTGGAATGTCATGGGTTCGAGCCTAGTACCATTGTGTAAGGGCACGTTAAGGGAGTGATAAAGCTTTAGTGTTGTCCTCGTTATGGTTCAAAATTACGCCCCCCCCCCCCCAAATTCTCAATATATCCAAAAAAATTCCCATTTTAAAAGTATTTGTTTAGTTGAAAATTTATGTATTTTATCCATGGAAATATTTTACCGATGATCGAATTTATACAACATGCTAGCTGGAGACACAGTTCTGACCAATCATTTTTTTTTTTAATGTAAGCTCGACGATTAGTCAAGATGAGTTCTTGCAAAACAGTTCGCTTCAATTTACCTCCTTCTTTTCAAAAGGTTGAACCAGGTGAAACAAATTACATACATGATCTCTTGATAGATGGAAGAGACAGACTACGGGGTGAATTCAATTCCCTTAAAATGCACCCCAGGACACAGTTGAGTAAAGCTGTACAACTTTTTCATCAGTGCCGTTACAAAGAAGTCACTGTTGTGTACGGAAATTTGGGACGA
This sequence comes from Trichonephila clavata, assembly GCA_019973975.1. Taxonomy (NCBI): domain Eukaryota; kingdom Metazoa; phylum Arthropoda; class Arachnida; order Araneae; family Nephilidae; genus Trichonephila; species Trichonephila clavata. The sequence continues at coordinate 2,769 of BMAO01027435.1, forward strand.
CTTCCCCTTATATTGACCTACTTTTTGGATTATTGTATTTCAGCTCAAGAATCAGTGGTAGTTGTATCCAATTGGGATATTAATTGTCCCTATCAAGTCCAACCTCTCTTCTCGTCTGTAGACTTTATGATTCTTGTGGAACCTTATTTTGGCTACGTAGTTCGAAAACCTTCCTACGTGAAGCATTTAATAGTCCTAACCAGTCACTTGTCCCTCTCGCTTCCATCCAGTCAGCTAAAAAAACTCCAAATGGGAGCACCATCATCCGATATTTGTTCCATAACCTCCTCTGATCCTGCTACTTTGCTACAACCACCCATATTTCATGATGGAAAGGTTAATCAAGTTCCATTTAAAGGACTCGTGCAATTAGACGTGGCTCGTTCTAAATCGACACATGAAACGTTTTTGCGAATATTAACGGGTCATGAAATGCTTTGTAATCGGCCTTATACCCTGAAAATATCACCGCGGGACGAACAAAGATTAAAAGTTCATCTTCGAATCACCCGGGAAAGACTTATTGGATTACAGGAGGAATAACAAAGAGATGGACCCATGTTTCTTGTGTCGTCACTCTCTAGTACAAAATCGAGAAAATGTATGGACTTTAGATTGTGAACATGAATTTCACATTTATTGTCTCCGTGCTTATTCCCCACGTAAATGCCCATTGTGTCAAGTCCCTTTAAGTCGTCAAGATGTCCAAATGTTTTTAAGAACTATTCGACGAAGAGCCTTCTTCGAAAGAGATTCTGGGTACGAATCTGCTTAAAAAAGTTAAAATATTTCTGTAATAAAATCATTTCAGAAACGCTCTAGCATTTCCTTTTTTAAAAATAACATTCAACTACCAAGTGATTGTATTGCTTAAAAAAAATATAAGGTCAGACAATTAATTCATACAGAGGGAGTGATAAAGCTCCCGTGTTGTCCTCGTTATGGTTCAAAATTACTCGCCAAATTCCCAATACATCCAAAATTATTTTAAATTTGTGGAAATTGTTCCATGTAAACAATATTTATTTATTTGAAATTTATAAATATATTCATCCTCCTAGCTGACAAACCATTTTTAGTTTTAAATATTATATATATGTACCCAAAATTAATTTACAGGTCCAACCCTTCAGAATTAAAAAAAAAATTACATATCTATTCTATAAATAGTTGTTTTTTTTTTGCAAAATAAGTGGCTTACAGCTTAGATGAAAAAAATTTCTTGGGAAACCTCCCTGATAAAATTTGAAATTTATTCTCAGATCATTTATATATATAAATATATATATATATATTATAATATAATATATAGCCCTCTTTTGCAAACTTTCTTTTTGCGAATCTTTATATAGGTTTAATTCAGCACAAAAAAAATAATAATTTTATTTTTCATGAAAAATTTTAGTATTTTTTTGGAAAGCGTTGTTCCAAGCGTTCAGAATTAAAAACAAATTTACATATCTATTCTATAAATAGTTGTTTTTTTTTTTGGCAAAGTTATACTAACGAAATAATCCATCTCATTACGGTGGAAACGATTGTACGCGATGTATGTAAAAATGGATAATTTTTATACAAAAAACTCTTAACAGAGAATTGCTGTAAACCATTGTACTAAAATATATTATTTAATAATAAATGTATTTTAGATGATGAAATAGAAACGGCCATTCAGAATATTCCTCAAGGTAAGAACATTACAACTTTTTATTTATGAGAAATTGTGCTTATTAAAATTTTTTCTAAAGACCTTTAAAACTTAAATTTTTTTGGTCAAAGAAATATCGTTTTTTATCTCTCTAAATCTGTTAAAATTTTAATTAGGATATGAAAAGTTATTTAATGCCTTGTTTTTTGGTTTACAAAATGTCAACATATATTTTCTTTTTAATTACGTTTTGCTCGGTTAATTTTTTATTTTTTTCATAAATACCCCTTTAACGGTAAAAATGTACATTTACGAAATTTTATTTTGGGTGTTTTTCGATTTTTAAGACCCAAGGTTATAAAATTTTCATTTATATGCAAAATTCAGGTTAATTTAAAGAAATTTTTTGAAGGTGTTTTGTTACCTTAATAACATTTTTTATTTAAAGTATGAAGACATAATGATTTACATTTTATAAGTGAGGAATTACAAGCAAATTCTATACCCTTAGGTGAAAAAAAATTTTATGCATAGTGTTAAATGACGTTTAATTAATACTGTTTTTTTATAATGTTTTTTACATTTCTTTATAGATAATTTACAAGTTAATCCCATGCCATCAGGTAATTTTTTATTTAAATTATTTATAAATTTTATACATAGTGTCGAATAACGTTTAATTAATTTTACATTTTTTTATAGGTAGTGGAATTCAAAATAGTCTGTCACCTAGTAAGAATATTTTTCTATTGTATAATTAATAAAAATATTTTTGATGCATAATGTTCATTAATGTTTAATTAATACTGTTTTTTTTATAATGTTTTTACATTTCTTTATAGATAATTTACAAGTTAATCCCATGCCATCAGGTAATTTTTTATTTAAATTATTTATAAAACGTTTAAATAATTTTACATTTTTTATAGGTAGTGGAATTCAAAATAATTATCTGCCACCTGGTAAGAATATATTTCTATTGTATAATTAATAAAAAAAATTTTATGCATAATGTTCATTAATGTTTAATTAATTACGTTTTTTATTTTTAATTTAGGACTTTATATTCCTTACAGTTCGTCACATGGTAAGATTTATACTTATTTTTTTAAGCATATGTTTATTTACACTATTTTCTTATTATAATGTGTTTAAAAAATTGTCCAAATAATAATCTTTTTTTTCCTCAAAGGTTATTGTACTCGTTAATTATATAAATTATATTTATTTGTTATAAATTGTATAAGTTAGGCTTTAGCCCTCAAAGGCTATGATGTTGTTGTGTCACCTGTCTGACGTAGTCATATCAAAGCCCACGAAATTTATACCAGCATAGGGCTATATTGTACACCTGTTGTTAGCCGTACCTTTGAGCACCATGCAGGTTATGGTACGATTTGGCTTGGTTCCATTCCAATTTTGAGCTACCGCTACTTATATAAATTTAATTAATTAATTATAAATTTTACAGAAAGCTTCGTTCTAATAAGACGATTAAGGAGACTTGAAAGGTTGGAGCGGAGGAGGACAACAAGAATAGCACGTGCAGAAAGTCAGGCGACGGAATCTAGAGACGAAGAGGTAACAACAAGTCCTCCTCCACCACGGGACTCTAGACGAAATTCACCACCACAGGACTCTAGACGAAATTCACCACCACGGAACTCTAGACGAAATTCACCACCACGGACTCTAGACGAAATTCACCACCACGGACTCTAGACGAAATTCACCACCACGGGACTCTAGACGAAACAACTTTCAAACAAGATGGGGGGAAATAGGACCAGGTTTCCAAAATTATGGAAACTTTAACCAATCTGAACCCTTAAATAGTAAGTATATTTTTTTATTTCTAATTTCCATTATTTAGCGTGTGTTTTTTTGGATAATTTAAACAAAAAAAAAAATAACTCATCCCTTGGTAGTTAAAGGTTTCACGTCAGACTAACCACCTGACCAAATTATCTATCAATACTATGAGCACTTTACCCTCATGAGCCACTGAATTAAGAAGTTATATTAACATTGCATCTAACATTTTATAGTTAAGGGAAAATTTTATAATTTATTAAAATATAACATTTTAAATATTGTAGTGTGCAATAAAAAAACTTATTTTGATAAAACATTGTATTTATCTTCTAAAACACTCACCGAAGGTACGGAAACTGGAAATTTTTTAAATTAAATAGCCAACTTTTTCTATTAAATTTTGAATACAAATATAAAAAAACAACCAAAATTTTTAAAAATCCATTTTGCGTAATTTGTACCTTTAAATAGGTGTAGCCCAATTTCAATAATTATTTAAAAATAAATATATACAATTTGAAAACTATAAGAAATTTTAAGTAGAAAATGTGCATTTTAAATATTTAAAAAAATATTAAGTAAACAAATATGTTTTCATTGTAGGAAGACTACCACAAGATATGGAGTTGTTCCAGTACAATATTTTGAAGAAATATATGGACCATTACGTGCGTCATGGGTATGTATTTATTCTTATAACTATTATTAGAATATTGCAAACTATTTATATTTACGATGCAAACTATTTATATTTGCGAAACTATTTATATTTTTTAGATGGACGAATATTCGGCTGCATCAGGACACAATAAGATTTATGATAAAAATATTTGGTGACATTCTCATTCATCATATATCTTGAAATTATTAAAAAATTCCAAAAGCCTAATTTACTTTTAACTTGACACAGTCCAGGAAGTCGAGCATCTAATATTTGCTTGTGCTAAATTCTCTTCCAAAAGACGTGCTCTAATGAATTGCCTACAAAAGAACAATACAGCGTGACCTCCTCCTTTCTCTACCTTTGTTCAGAGCAAGAATTCTTTTACATCGCTTTGTGCATATATTAATAGCATTTTTCCTCGTATTGTTTAGATTGTAAATTTAAAAATTTTTTTTACTATTTTTGTATGTTTGCTAACATTTACTGCATATGTATCTGTTATTTTTTTGAAAGTGCGTATACATATATATATTTATGTTTGTGTGTATGCATGCTTTTACGCATTTATGTTTTGAAAAATTTTATTCTGATCACACATATGCTTCCAAACTTTTACTATTGTATAATTTTAATTACTTAATGTCTCCGTTTTTGCATGTAAGCAATGTTGTATTTTGTACTGTGTTTATTGTATCCCGTCTTGTTTCTTTTTACCTTTCGATTTCCCATTTGTGCTTGTATCCTTATACTTAAGACCACTTTTGTATCCCGTCTTGTAAATGAAAACTAATAAAAATAGCAAAAAATTCTTTCAGTGTATTTTTTTTTTAATATAGCCAATTTTAGGTTTAAATTAGATGTCGTTAAACATAGTAAAATAAATTCTAATGCATAAAATTTTTTTAAAAAACCATATAATTTTACTCAGTTACTAATAAACTGACCTTTGACAAAAACTGAACTAGAGTTCAAAAAAGTTTAAGCAATGTAAATTTTTCACAGACATGCTGTTTTTTTTCCCTACGTCTCAGCACTATGATACAAAATTATCTACAGAAGAGATATCGTGTTGTAAAATATCAAAAAAGCTTTAAAATTCAAAATCTAAAAACCTTTTCAATGGCTTTTAATATTTTTATGGTGTTAAAAAGCTTTTTTCTTAAAGTCATATAAAAACCCTTATTGCATAAAAAAGCAAATATATATATATTTTAAAAGTTAAGAAATACAAAATATATTTGTGTTGTTCACTAAAAAGTTATCATGAAATTAGAATAAACCCTCCATTTAAATAGACCAAGCCTTCTGTTTTTTTTTTTCATCCTTAGTACTTTTGGTTGTAACAATTTTGCAATCCGTTGCTTATAAAATTTAAGTAACACTTTCAGGAAGGGAACCAATTCGAATCATATACCAGAATTAAAAAAAAGAGTCCAATAAATATATTTTTCGGAACAAAATGTTGTTATAACTTTTGTGTCTTACCATTTTTTTAACGTTTCATTAAACTGATATGAAGGTTTATAATTTTATTAGAAAGTCTTTCCCATGGCTCCTTCAGGACATGCAAAGAATTGTTTCTCCACAGTGCAGCAACTCATCATCTTTTGTAGATTGCTTTGAATAGCATTCTGTCAGTTAATTTATTTCCAGGCGTTGTAAAAATAAAATACACGTTAAGTAAAAAAAAAATCATTCTTTATTGTTCACATTATAAACAGTTTAAAAATTTGACATAAGTGTTTGTAAAATGTTTAATTAGATAGGCTTGTTTTTTTCATTGAAGAGTCGTTGCAGTAGCACGTGCTTCTTCTCAAACAATCTGCGTAATGTTTCGATCCATCTCTTAAGACGACTTGATTTAATTCTTTGACGATAAAATATTTTACTGGGTTAACTAAGTGTTCATAACAGAAACAGGAATCCGGTCCTTCAGTGCATTCATCAGCGCTATAAACACAATTCGATAAATGGAAACCGTATGTACTTAGTACAATTTTAACGGGTATAGGAAATTGTTTCAATAGCTCGTGAAATCTAATGATACCAGCTAATTGTTTAAGTCTAAATCTGCAAGACAACATCCGGGATTCACCGTTTTCCAAAGCTGGAATAATTTTTTTTTCTAATTGAGATATTAAAAAGTCTAACGAAGCCATAGTTATTATTAGTAACAAAAATGTGAGACAAGTACTTTTATAACCTATTAAATAATAATTTTTTTCAACCTTCAATTATATAATTAGAAAAATATATTAAATAACATTTTTAGGTCACCCAATAATGAATGCCAAAATAATAAAAAAATTTATTCTGGTGCAAAAAATCATTTAAAAATTTTATATTAAGAGACTATATATAGCTGTTAGTGTGAAAGTCCATTTACTCTCAGAGGAAAATTTAAACTTAAATTACTGTTTGAACAATAGGATAAAGTTTTCTTAAAATTCTGTTTAGTTTTTTGAATCCGCTTCTTACAATATTTTTCTTTTCTTTTATATTTCTAGTATTGAATATGTCAACTACAAGTCCAGTGACACCGGTAATTGGATTTCTCGCTTTAGAGTTTGATGAAAATCCATTATTAGGAGTTACGAAAATAACCATTGCCAATTTAAAGGAATCAATCACGATATATTGTAGTTATACATGGTACAATGATTTGTATAAACATAGAGAAATATTAAAAATTTCAGAATTATATATCATGGGTTCAATAAATTATAAATATTTGAAACAATTTGTACCGGAAACTGTAACTTGTAAATTTTATAAAAGAAAAAACATAAAAAAATGCACGATTTGCCGAAAATACAAATGTTCAGCAATGAAAATAATGGATGGAATAAATACCATATGTAATATAGATGTAAATGTGAAATGTAAATAAATGTTTTTTTACTGTATAACATTTGTTGTTTCATTTCAAAAACACATCAGAAATATTTTTTAAAAAAGTTTTAAACATTAAGGTTTGAAGAATATTTTTTTTGAAAAAAATTTGCTATTAAATCATTTTTTACTGAGTACATTTAATATTTTACCCCGTGAAAAAAAATTAAAATTTTCAGCAATAAAAAAAGGAGAAATTTAGAAAGTGCTGCACAACTCCTGATGTTTGAAAATTCATATTTTAAAGTGTATAAATTTTCTAATATTGCATATTTAAGCAATACTTTATAAAATAAAAATGTAAACAAACATTTTTTTTTTAACTTCCGGACTTGTTCGGTTTCAGAATGTAGCTACCGACTTAAGTTTTAGGTTGTGATTAAACAACGCTTTCCAAAAAAATACTAAAATTTTTCATGAAAAATAAAATTATTATTTTTTGTGTGCTTAATTAAACCTATATAAAGATTCGCAAAAGGAAAGTTTGCAAAAGAAGGCTATATATTATATTATAATATATATATATATTTATATATATAAATGATCTGAGAATAAATTTCAAATTTTATCGGGGAGGTTTCCAAAGAAATTTTTTTCGTCTAAGCTGTAAGCCACTCATTTTGCAAAAAAAAAAAAAAACTATTTATAGAATAAATATGTAAATTTTTTTTAATTCTGAAGGGTTGGACCTGTAAATTAATTTTGGGTACATATATATAATATTTAAAACTAAAAATGGTTTGTCAGCTAGGAGGATGAATTTTAAATACAATTTGTAGTTTAATATATATATATATAACATGTATATTAAACTAAAAAAAGTGTGTCATTTACAGTCCGTAATATTAAACTAATTTGTCTTATAATAGTTTTGTAATCGGTTAATAAAGCTTTTATTTTTTTTTAGTTTAGTCCAATTTTTTTATTTCCGTTAATTAAATGTATCATCACGGCCATGAATGGGTTAGCACAACAAGAGATTATTAAAAAAATTTTATTTTTCAAAACACAGAAAACTGTCAATTGGTCGATGCGAAGGGCACCGGCATAGAGATCTTAAACATTTTTTGTAATGTTTTGACCCATCCCGTAAGACAACTTGATTTAATTGGTCGACGATAAAGTATTTTTCTATATTTTTAATTTATTAGAACAACTACAGGTAACTGGTCCTGTAGTACAATCTTCTGAGCTGTAGACACATTCGTAGGCATGAAATCCGTGTTTATTATACATAACCGTAACGGGTAGAGGTATTCGTTCTAAGAAATAAGTACATTCACAGGCATCAGGTCCTACATTGTATTCATCTGCACAAAAAACACAACCTGAGAAATGAAGTCCGTGCCTACTCAAAACAATTGTAACGGGTATAGGAAATCGTTTCAATAACTCGTAAAATTTCACAACACCTAATAAACAATTTAGTCTTAATGTGTAAGACGACAATTGTGAGTCAGTTTTTTCAATCGCTGGAATAATTCCATTTTCTAATTCAGATATTAAATTGTCTAACGAAGCCATAATTATCGAGGATCGGATATTGAAAGGCTAAAAATCCGAGAATGGGTTCATTCAACGACAAATCCATGCTTTTTAAAGCTCATTGTAAAAGCAAACTCATATAAAGAACTTTTTTTTTTTTGCCAATGATCAAAGAAAAAAATAGTATTATTTTATGTATGCTCATATAAGACGTAATGCATTTCATTACGCCGTGTCAAAATGGCCTTGGATTTGAGCCCCGTGGTTGGTTTTTTAGCATTCGAATATAATGAAAATCCGTTGCTTGGAATTTCAAAACTAACTGTGGCAAATCTGACTGAGTCCATAACTGTAATCTGTGGAATGAACTGGTACGATGAATTGTCGCTACACGTCGAGAAACTGAAAATTACGGAGCTTTACACGGATGGTAATTTTCAGTATAAACACGCCCGTCAGTTTGTGCCGATTGGAGTACAGTGTAAACCCATATACAGCAGTGTGACCAAGCCTTGTGAATTGTGTAAAAAATTTTCATGTTCTGCAGCAAAAATTTCAAAATGTATCGAATGTAAATGCAACTTAAAAATGAAAATACAATGCGACGTTTAAATAAATGATTTTAATCTGATTCTTTTTTGTTCTCGATTCTTCTAAAGGTTAAACTAATTCTCGGCTCCTTAACCCTTTTTCTAATCGGCATTTCATGATACCAAAAATCATTTGTAGGGGGGTACATAATTAAAACGCTTCCATTCTCTAAGGGAATCGAAACATTTTCAAAACCTTTTCTTTTAAAAATTATGTCTCTCGTGCTCCGAAAGAAAAACTAACAATCGGGTAAAGAGAATTCAAATCTCTCTCGTTATCCTTATGTAATCCAATTTTATCCAAACCATCTCTGTATTCATTTACAACACAAAAATTAAGTTCTTTTTCCATTTGGATCAAACTATTTGCGTAATCTTCGTATTTTTTAGCAATCGGAACAGGTTTCTTGGCTGTGAACGTGTTATTAGCAAACGTATATTTTAATCCTTCTTCTCCGTAAAAACCATTTTTCTCGGTACAGGATACCATACATCGTAAATGCATATCTTACATTGCTCGAGATACACAATTTCTTCTTTTAATCGCAAAAAATCATTACAATCTTCATTTCTAAACATTTTTAAATGTAAATCTGGTTTTTTTATTACAAACTCCATTGTTTTTTTTAAAGTGAGCAAACGTTAAATATATATATATAATAACAATTTAAAATTTTTTTTCTTGATTATCAAAAAAAAATTTACATCTTTTTGCTTATCTTCAATGAAAGAGAATTTCTATAAGTAATCATGTCGTTGGACTCACTGAATTGGAAAAAATTCCAGCTTTAAAGGAACTGTCGTCTTATAAAAAATGAATAATGCATTTAGCAAATATTATGAAACTGCTGAATCCCTACGGAAACTGGATAAAAATGAAAACAATATCCGTCAAGGTGAACGAACATTTCGAATTGCCTCTGATAAACCAGAGAAATATTTTATTGTGAAAGAATTGTTTGTCATATAATAATTTAATTACGCCCATATAAATGTTACTGGAGAAAAAAAATAATCCCATCCAGTCCTAAAATATTTTAATAGCGTTTGCCGATCGATACCGGGGAATTCTTTTATATAGTGTTGCTGGAGAAAAAAATTTAATTATTGACGAGCGGTTTGCTTAACTACACAAAATTCATTCCATTTACTAAAACATATTTTACGAACTGCTTTAAAAATGGGATGCTTTTATTAATTAATTTTTTTTCTCCGATAACACATATCAAGGGCCATACGCTTTATAAGCTCTCACCGACCTTTGTGAAATCTCATTTACTTGTCCAGTTTATTGTACCAAGTTTATTTTAATTTATCGTGCCAGACCATGCCAGTCGTTTCGGCTCCATGCTTTTGTCAACGAGATTGCTTAGTGTGTGGTCGGGGAGAAGAACCACGCCACGATTGTGCCATTCACGTTTTATTGGAATCGATGGTGTTTAACGAACAAATGTTGCACGGTGAGCTCACCGAAGCAAGATTGGAGCAAATTTTACAGAATGGAAAAAAGTTATTTACCCCGCGCTATGCACATGACGGATGAAAATAGCAAACGTTGGCAACAAATGTATAACTGGACCAAAAGTGGTTTTCCACGACATGTTGGAAATTCTTCGCAACCTCGGAATGTGTCATGAAGCATGGAAAACATATCCAACATGCAAAATAAAATCTTGACAACATTGTTATTAAAAAAAAGTTGCCAAACCCGGATTCTTGAAGTAGATTTAAAAAAAAAAAACTGAACAATCGCGTCAAAAAAATTAATTATCTTACAAATGTTTTGAAGCCAAATCGTACTGCCACCTGCACGGTGCTCAAATAACATTAGTCCAAACACCCACGGAAGAATTTTGTTCGCTTAGAATAAAAAAATTTTATGTTTCTATTATTATTACTTTATTGCTATGACCCGTGATCTGACGAAAATTGCTATACTTCAAAAAAAACTTTTTTATCCCCTTTGGGACCATAATATTGAATTTGTTAATGAATTATTAACTTAAATCAACATGTATGTTAATTAATTTAACTGATTAAAAAAACATATTTTATAATTATGGTTCAATAACTAATTTTCAACATTTGTAACCTTAATTTTCCTCGGTTTCAGCCGACAACTGCGTTGACACTAGAAAAAGCTATTAAAAACTTTCTCCAAAATAAATAACAGGTCTTTAAAGACAAAATTGCTGTCCTTTCTAAACTTTACTTGAAGATATACAATTCCTTTTGTAATATGACATTTTTTAATGTAACCAAATATCATTTTTCCTGGCAGATTGTTTGTGACTTAATTCTGGTCCTTGTTTTAGTAAAATTTTTGCTAATTGAAATTAGCCTTATTAAATTAAATAAATGAACGTGTTATTTCCATCTTGACGATCTCCCCAAATTATTATTATTTTTTGCTGTCACTTTAGGAATCACTGCATAATTTTTTACAAACGGCTGTTTGTTTTCATGTGGTAGCCAAATGGTCTAGGCATCGGTTAACATGTTATGAATTCGATCTTGATACCACCACTGTTGAGAGCTCTCGTTGGTGTGGAGAGGAGCTTAGGTGACCCGAAAGCCCTTGCATAACGTTAATATTCACTCTCTCACAAAGAATGTCGAGGAGGTTAAAATTGAATTTCTCAACTCATATTATAAAATAATTTTGCTTTTGTAATGCTTATAATTAATATACCCTCGTTTGCTAATCTGAGGACAATAATCTATAGACCGAAATTTATTGTTATTTTTTAAGACTACATCCAAAATTCATCTACATTCACTCCCTTGTTTAACTAATAAAAAAATGTTTGAAGCCAAATCGTACTGTCGGTGCTCAAAGCTACGGCTAACGACAATCTATCTAAAGCTCATCTTATAAAATATTTTTGCTTTCAGTCACAAATGTTTGAAGCCAAATCGTACTGTCGGTGATCAAATCTACGGCTAACGACAATCTAGCTAAAGCTCATCTTATAAAATATTTTGCTTTCAGTCACAAATGTTTGAAGCCAAATGGTACAGTCGGTGCTCAAAGCTACGGCTAACGTTAGGCAGCACGTGATGAAGGGTCTGACGAAAATTGCTTTACAGAGAATTGCTGTAAACCATTGTACTAAAACATATTTTACGGACTGTACCTACTGCTGTAAAAAGCTGCATGTTTCAAATGAGTGAATGTTGTTTGAGAGAACCCTTTATATACAAATTCAGAGTATGTTTTTTTACACGCTAAATTTATTTTCTTACATAATTGTTAAATAATTTTCTGTACGCTAACTTTTTTTTGTAGATAAATTATTTTCTCACATAATTGTTAAATATTTTTTTGTAGCTCAAGTTATTTTCTTACATAATTGTTAAATATTTTTTTTGTAGCTCAAGTTATTTTCTTACATAAACGTTGTTTTAATAGTGCTAGATAAGTTGTGTATGTGTGCTATTTTTTTTTCCTGTTGAGAGTATAAAAGCACGTTGCTCTCTTAGCCAGGATTCATTGCTTACAGTGAGTGAACCATGAAGATTAAAATCATTGACTTTGATTATGATTTTTTGCATTATATTACCCACGATAATATTAATGTTTCTAGTTTTGACTTTGAAAATTTTATGATTATTTATAATTCTAAAAACGATCAAGCATTCTTAAATCGAGTTTCTGACAAGAATTCATTAACTTTTTCCGAAGGGATTACCAGAGCTTCTGACAAGAATTCATTAACTTTTTCCGAAGGGATTACCAGAGCTTCTGACAAGAATTCATCAACTTTTTCCGAAGAGATTACTACTCGAGCTGCGGGAAACGATTCAGCTATCCTAGAGGAATATTTACAATTATTGGATAAAGTTATAGCAAAATTTGTAAAATTAATGAATGAAGAATTTCAATAAAATTTCTTAAAGATTATACCGTTTCATGTAAATTATTTTTTGTTCTAAATATTCCAAAAAGGGCTTACACTCAATAAACAAGATTTTATTGAACCTTTTCGGGACCGCCATGAAATAGCAATTAATAAAACAATTTGTTCCTCGAAAAAAAAATTAATGCTAAAAATTTTAGTACTGAATATATTTTACTATATCAAATAGAAACTTTTTGAAAAAATATACCTTCAATAAAATGAAGATAAATTACATTTTAACTATTTACTCAGTTAGAGCACAACTCTGAATGGTGTTTAATAATCGTGTTTGAGGAATAATTTTTTTATTTTTTTTCCTGCAACACTATATATAGAAGGTTCTAGGCTTCATTTGGCAAAAGAGGGCATTATTAAATTATTATATATTATTCATATTATTATAAACGACGTTATGAGCTATTAAAATATTTTAAGGATATGAAATTGGAGAGGCCTCGAGTCGGGTCGGATGGGATGTTTTGATTAATTAAAATTTTGATTGGTTGATGTATTCTGTATGTACACTGATATTCGAACATTTTATTTTTTGAATGTTGGTACTCCGATATTCGAGCGTAATTTTATATTTGAATACGATTATTTCGAGGGGTAGCAACCAAATTATACAATCAAAATCTTTGGTACAAGGCACGGTAGTAGAGATGCGATGTCGGAATAACCACGTTTCGATGCAACTGCAATGGAGCATCGTCCTCTTCGAAGCTTTCCAAAACATATGAAACAAGTCTCATTGAATTCTCGGCAACGCGAGAGTGCAATTTCTAGTTTTTGAACAGTTCATTATACAGGGTTTAAAAATAACAATTGCAAAATGTAGGAGAAATTTTTTCCTTGGGCGCAAGAATCAAATTTTGAAAATTCTTAAATAATGATTTGTGGAAACACAGAGTAATATGCAATAAGTTTTTTTATTAAACATTACAAAAAGAGTACACAGAATTATACGCAATAAAAAGCACAATTTCACAAAGTTTCCTGGAAATTTCTGGCCGATGCGCAATTCCAATCGATGCTCTTGGACTTTGATTTTGGAGGTCTTGTCGTGGTTTATGTATTTAGTGAATCTAAATAGCACAATAAAGAATTATCAGTGTAAAAGTTGTGATCATATTTCCAGTGTTCAAAACTTGTAGAGTCGAAATAGTTCAGTAAATTAATTACATTTTCAGCCTCGCGCGGATGAAATTCTACGATTAAGCAAGCATTTACCCAAATTCATAAAATATCGACCGGAGAACTGTTATATTCATGAGCCATCTACTCGCTCCATAGTTTCAACACTCAATTCCTTGTTTGTATTTTCTCCCAATAAATTATCCACGGGCTCCAATTTATCCAAAATTTTGTCCTCCGTTGGACAATTGCTGCACTGATTTTTGCAACACTTCATGGCAACCAGCACAATGTTCCAAAAGATTTTCCTCATTAGATTTATCTCCATTACCATGATTCATTAAATCCCGTTCTAAAGGTTTCTCCATGGGTTCCAAACTTTTATCCTCATTCAATTTATCCAAGGCTTTAACCTCCTGAGGTATATCCATGGGACAATGATCCATTAACTCCTGTTCCAGAGGATTCTCCGTGGGTTCTAGAGGTTTATTCTCCATTGGACACTTTGCCAACAACTTTTCCAAAAGTTCATTCGATGTATCTTTCACAACATGTTCCAACAACTTTTGATCCATCGTCTCACCCAAGCATGGATTCGTCTTTTTTGGAGCTGCACGAGGTGTTTTATTCAAATTCATAGCCAAAGTTCTAGCGACCTTGGAAGCACAAGGAAATGAAACCAATCGATTATGAGAGTTATTGCATCCGTAGGCATGATTCCCCATGGGAGGGTTCGCAATGCAAACGTTTCGGAATCCGCCCACGGTCGTAAAAAATTGCTTCTGGTTTTTAGAGCGAACAGCCAACCGGGCATCCCAGCCCATCTGGTCATAAATACATTTTTGTAGCGTGTGCCACCAAGACTCGTTGTCCATTTTCAGGATGCATCGGGCATTGACATTAAATGCTTTGTTGCGACCGTCGAGTTGACCTTTATTGCAAACCAAGTCGGCGATCGTAAAATACACATCATGAGGCATTCGCATGTGCAAAATAAACACTTGACGGAGTTTATCGGCCTGAGCAAAGGCAATTTCATGGGTAATTTGCAACCAGTATTGCAACGAATAAACGAGACTTCGGCACAATAATCCATGTTAAAATATTCTCTTGAGTCGGTTAATAAAATGCTGGCCTAAGATTTGATTTGAAACAGGCTAATGCATTGGTAACTACTCTCCTGAACTGAGAGTTATAAAGTGAAATAATATTTGATGAATTCTTCCGAGCTTATAAACCTTTCAAGTGTAAAAAAAAAAAAAAAAAATTTTTTTTGTGCTTGTAATGTTTCAGTTCTTTCACCACACAATTTTATTCTTTACTGTTTATTTCACTTGTTGAACATGTTGATTAAACAATGTCATTTAAACTTGTAAACACTCTTTTACCCTCAGATTGAGCTCGCCGCACAGGTTTCATTTCCAGATAGGCAATGGTTGAAAATCTGAGTGGATAGATTCTTCTCTCTTGATCATTGATTTGAATATGTAAAGTAGCTTTTGTGGGCGTATAACCAAACTGGGAAATGAAAAAATAAATCCATGGTAAATCATGTCACGCCAGTCATCAGCGGTCATTATCCATCCTGTCTCTTTCGATACATACTTTGAAATGAATTCATTTCTCACTCTGTAATCACTTTCTTCATTGTACAGGAATCCAGCGTTGGTTCGCTTGAATTCAGGAAATACATAACCTTCTTCCACAGTATCACCAACTATTTCAATTCGGGTTCCAATATTTAAATTGAGAACGTACTTTTCAAAAAATGTGGGGAAAATGCATTGATGTATATAAATTGTATAATATGGTTCATTTTTCTCATGCCAAATAGGAATCATTCTGCAAGCTAGGTAAACTTTCAACTTGAACCAGCTTAAAGTAAAGTCAACTCGGCTCTTGTGTTTAAAATTTATTACAACAATCTGAAAAAAAAAAGGTTTTTTTTAACTGGCTCTTCAAAGCTATTTCATTTTAACATTGTTGCATAATTATTATGTTTTACACTATTTATTCATCAAGCAAAAATCGTATCCCGTTCCTTCCCGAAACTGCTGGCCAAAAAACATTTTTTCCGTCGAGCGCCTCACTTGCACTGACGGTGCTTCTATACACATGTGAGCACAATTTCGTTTCCAGGCTTCAAAACTCAAAATCTCCAAGGGAGATCGTTCTGAATTTTTGGCCAACCCATCACGCGTCAAAGGCAGGGGTCGACCCGTTCGACATTGGTATTTCAAAATGGTCATGACATTTTTCATATGCACGCTATTTTGCAAAGGCAATTGTTCTCGCACCACTCGCATCCAATTGAAAAAATAGGCTACAATTCCACATTTTTGAAATACGGCTCGAATATCGGAAAAGGCTACTACGCGTTCTGCGTCTAATCGCCTCAATAGAGCGAGCCAATGTTTTGCGGATGTCTTGTACACAATTTTCGTGTCGGGCACCACGATAAATGTACATATATTAAATATTTAAGGTTACCTTCCAACGTTCGACCCTTGTTGTAAGGGAGTCCCCGGGTCAAAAGACAGGCATCAGGTAAACGTTGGAGCAACTCCTGACCCGTATACCCTCGTGTCCAGACGGTCGAATGGCCGTGGCGTGTAGCCAATTCAAAGACTTGGGCCTGAGTGGGGAAAAATTGCAATTCACTCAGCGACAAAGCATCAACCCGAAAATGGTCGTCCCGTTCTTCATGGGATTTCAAATGTTTACTATCCAACGTTCCTTGTGTATCGGATTTGGTCACGCGACACGTCAATTGAATCCCAAAAGCATCTCCAGGGCTCGGAAATCGTTTTCGTATGAGCTCAACAAACTTTAAACACAAATCAGGTAAACATGCTTGATGTTGGTACAGACGCCGTAAATTGGGAACAGATTGTTCGAGATGGTGTTGAAACAATTCCAACACGGCCTCCAAGGAATGAGGTTGAATGAGATTTAAAATGTGTTGATAGACATCGGGCCGGACAGTGGCCACATGTTGAAAAATGATTCGAGGGGTAGACATTAGCTAGCTGGATAAAGTTTAGATTTAATCTCAACACTTTTAACTAAAGAGTCCCACAACTTTATTATGAGCTTAAAAAAATTTTTTTTTTAATGCAACTTGTGAGAGTAATTCTACACAACATTTTTTTCTTGTCATTTGTACAATATTGCACGTTTCACTACACAAATATTTCTTCCAACCAAATAATCTATTCCCAGATTCAATCGACTTGCCCCAAAAATTCATGAAAACTTTTGTAGACTCTTTTTTCCTTCAGGTTGTGGATTTCGCACCGACTTCCATTGGATATATCCCACCAATTTCCAATCCGGATGAGGCCGTTTCCCCACCGTCCATACCATATGATCCGTCCAAATGAGGAGCTTCACCTGGTCCGTATACACATATAAAATGGGAGGTTTCGTATCAAATCCATCCAAAATTGAAGTCCCATAGCCTCTGGTGTCAGGATCCATCCCATTGGATTGGACACGTAGGCAGAGACAAACCGATTGCACTCATGCGCATGCACCATGGGATCATACAAAAAGC
>BMAO01027436.1:0-69131 GCA_019973975.1 Trichonephila clavata
ATATTACATGGCATTATTGGATCAACTGAATGAAAAAATAAAGAAAAACGTCATCAAATGCAAAAGAAAAAGTACTGTTTCACCAAGACAATGCTCCGTGACACAAGTTCATGGAAACGATGGCGAAATTGATCGAATTGCACTTCGAATTACTTTCCCACCCACCGTACAGTTCAGATCTGGCCCTCAGTGACTACTGGCTGTTTGCAGATCTTAAAGGATGCTGCAGGGAAAGAGGTTTGGTACAATGAAGAAGTGATTACCGAAATAGGAGCAAGATTTTGAGAGCAAAGACAAATCGTTCTTTGAAAAAGGTATCAAAAAATTAGAAGAGCAATGGGCTGCATTGATCTTGAAGGGAGTATCTTGATAAATAAAGTTTCAGTTTTGCAGAAAAGTTGATGTTTTATCAGTTAGGCCCGGGACTTATTGAGTGATGTGTTATATTCAAGATCTTTACGAATCAAATTTTTACGATAAATATTTGAAAAAATAACTCAGATTTTAATAAGACGTGAGACAATTCGTTCTTATGTTAGGCGATCGAATTTAATTTTTATTGCTTCAATTACACATGAGAATCCTCAATGAAAGAGTTTCGGGTGTAATGTACTATTTTGGCGACCTTATCAAATAGTTTTGGCCGATATCATATATGTTAAATGCTAAGAGAAAAAAAAATCGTTTCTGCCAAAAGTATGCCAAGAGGAAAGCAAAATGACGAAAATAGAAATATAGCCACATCACTGTGGCAGAACTCATAGTAAATTGACTTCCTTTTAATTCTGTTTTCAATTCCCGACTGCGGGTAAAATACTATAATATGTCAATCAAAAAGATACGTTAACTTTTTTTAATTCAATTCAATTTGAATAAATTTGTCAAAATAATAAATTAGAAAAATATATCAGTGTCATATCAGTTTTTGAAATTAAGTTTATTATTGGTGAAAGCTGACATTTAAAAAGTGACGGGATAAACGACAGCTCTACGTTATTGCTAAATATATCAATTAACTAATCTGATTGGTACTTACGTGTTATGGCAACGATCGCCAACCTATGAATAATTCACCTAGTTGGCAGCTCCAAATTCCTATATGTCGTACGCGCCTAATTGGCAACCATGTGCTTTCTTTCATATAATGTCGCCGATATAGCTTGCGAAATACATAAGTATCATATGATTTGATAAATGTAAGTGTATATATAGCATTTAAATAAATTTTCTAGCATTCCACTTTTCACTAGATTATAAAGGAATTTGTAATTACGTACTCTTCATTTTGTTTATAAAACAAAAACCTTTAATTTAAATATTATTTACAAAATCCTGCTGATTTTAAGTAATTTTAGATAAAAATTTATCTGCTTTGTGAAACTATTGGGTTGAAATTTTGATTTCAGGCAATGGTACGTATTTGCGTCACCGTAGACAAATTGGCGCCACGCGAATCGCACCATTTTCCACTAAAATTTGACTTGATTGACATTTTTTCATGTAAAACACGCTAGAATCTTTGTTTATTTTGATATCACGGTATCGCGTGGCGCTTATTTTTTGCAGTGACGCTAATACTTAAGTAATCCAGCTATTTAACAAATATAAGCTCTTAAGATGTTTGTTTCAAATTATTCTATTTTTATTTGTATTGATTTTAGGTATACAAATTACTAAGGTTAAATAGTATAAAATATTTTCCTATTTATTTTATTTTTATTGTTTTAACCGTGTGAAAAACAGACTCTTTGAAAGCTCTTAAAACCTAGGTAGCCTAATGGTTATGGCCCGGACTCGATGCTAGCGTGTTACGGGTTCAAGCATAGCATTGCTGAAGACACGCCTTGTAGAGGAGTGGATGCACGTTAAATATGTAGAGCTCAATGTCCTCCCTTTCAGACTAGCTCGGGTATCGTACTCGTCATTTGACATGGGTCAAAAGTATGAGATCCATCCCCAATAGCCCTCGTGTTGCTTTATAGTCTGACGACACTCACTTTGAAAGCTCTTAATGTATAATTTATTAGTGGTAATATGCTGGATTTTCCGACATTTCACACAACAGGTTTGCTGCATATGTTTAGTTAGATTTATATATTAAGTATAATATGTTCATTTCTTAAAAATTGTTTATTTGTGGTGTTTTGTCATTAGAATACAGGTAGTGACCGCGATGGATGAATGTTCAGTATCTCGAACTAGTGACGTGGATTATTTCTGTCGAGTTAAAGTTCAGTACGGGTTTCGGTAAAGACTGCTCCGGTTTAATTTACATTAAATCTGTCATTGCTCAAAATTTATACGTTAACGCGAGTGTGGAAGTTTGAAGAGTAGGTTATAGCTGAGAAGTCGTTAATATGACTAAGAGTGATTTGACTGAGAGTGACTTGACAAAAAAAAGTTAAATTCACGTCCCACTATTAAGCTACACGAGGGATATTGTTGACGGACGTTGCAGTTTTGAACCATGGTCAAGCGACAAGGACGACACTTGAGCTGGTACACTCTCTCCTAACAACTCTACCACACCAACAGCAGGACAGTGAGCCTTGTCATATTTAACGTGTATCGGTGACCTCTACATGGCGGGTCTTTAGCGGTACAAGGCTCGAACTTATGACATAACAACCACGACTCTATTACCTTGACCACTAGGCTACCGCAGCCATCACTTGACTGAGCGAAAGGGAAATTATCGTTGAATTATAAAGCAATGGCAGGTCTATTGGGGACGGACCTCGTAATTTTGAACCACAGTCAATTGACGAGGACGACACCTGAGCTGGAATAATTATCTCCTTACTACCACACCACATCAATGGAAGAACATTGAGCCCCGACAAATTTAACTTCTATCACCTGGTTCCACAGGGCGTGTCATCAGTGGCGACAAGGTGTCTTTTGACTTCATGATTGCTAGGTTCTTTTCCCAATACACTAAATATAGCTTCAAAATACGAGTCACTAAACAATAAATAATTGGTATATGTGAATAAATTAATATATATATTTAAACCCTTCTATGTAAACAAATAATAAGAGAAAGATGTTTAGTTCGTTTTATAAAATTCTTTTTTTTTTTGTTGTATTTATTCGATTTTGATTAAAATTTAATTTTCCATCAAAAGAATATTAATAATCGTCTGAGCATTCAAAATATCCAGAAGATTCGACATTCTTTCAAAATATATATAGACATATATAATTACAATTTTTTAAAAATAAATTCATATACCTTTTGCCTTTTATTAGCATTTAAATTTATTTTATCATTTTTATTATTGCATAAGTCCAGAGATATAAGATAAAATGGCGAGAAATAAATCATTTCCCTTCAAACATTACAATAAATCAGGAACTAATTTGATATTTAATTTAGAAGAATGAAAGGAAATACAACTTTCTTAAAGGTATTACAAATATCTGGAGAATAATTACCGAAATGACTGAGCGGATATGAGTTCAAATAATCCACTATTCTCTTTTTTCTTTCAAAATTCTAAGCGCTTCCGTTAGCGAGAATCCTAAATTCTGAAGATTATTTTTAAAGGAAGTTCATATCTTTTAGGAATTCATAGAACAGATTAAAGAGAAATATTTTGCCATCTTTCTCTTTATCATTCTGAAATATTTTAATGAGACATAAGCAATATCTCTTATCATTCTGAAACATTCTTATCTTATTTCATGAAAGTATTAAATTGAAAGTTTTCTAAAAGGAGCAATATAAAACAGAGTGAAATATTTTTCCCTTTTTACGCGCGATTTATTCATAAGTCTTAAATAGGGGGGGGGGATTTAAAATCGCAGAAGTGCATTTTCCTCTTGGAAATAAACGTGCATTTGTAGGAAATATTGCACTTGTAAAAATGTTAACGAATTCGAGAAATGTGGACGAAAAGAAATTTTAAAATTTCAAAGTACAGTTTTCGGGGAATTAAAACGGTGCGTTCATATTTGGAAAATATTTTCTTTTTAATTATATTTCGTGGAATCCAAATATATTCAATTAAGTATCCCTAGAAATGTTTTGGGTTTTCTTCCTAGAAAAACATAGTAGGAATATTTACTTTCTAATTTTCTTTTTGATATTTAGTGTCATTTGAATTAGAATATGCATGTATTTCCTGAAATAATTTCTCCATATGATGGCAAAAACAAAATTATGCATACTGGGTTAAGTATGAAAAAGAAGTTAGAAAGTATATTTGTCGGTTTTACTTCTGACTTTTAAGACTATATTATTTAAAACTCTTTAAAATGTATTCTCAGAATTTCTCAGTTTCGATCAGCTTCACAAATTATTTCATGATTAGTTCTTTCATATAATTTATGGAAATTATTTGTTAATAATTTTAAAGCATAATTTTTTTAAACATTGTTCAAAAATATTAATACAATTCGTTCATAACAAAAAAATTAAATGGCATTATTTAATTATTTTTTACTTCAAAAAATGCAAGTGAAACAAAACAAACAAAAAATGACGAATCACTTTATAGACCCACTGATTCTAATTTCATATAATGAAAGAGTAAGAATAAAAAAGCCATACTGATAGTAAAAATTCGAAATTTAGTCTTAAGACGATATGGTACCATCTTCACAATTTATTTTATTTTTTATATTTGATATTAATTGTATTTCATAAGGGTTAATATTTAATAATAATTCCATAAAAAAAATTTTTAATTTGTTGCAAAATATTTGTAAAATTTAAATTTTCTTAGCTTTTTAAGCATTTTTTAAGTCCCTAAGGCTTTTTTAAATAAGTCTCTTTTCTTTCAAAAACTTTTTTCCAAGTACCTTATAATATACTACATAAAACTGTGCATGGGGGTTTTTCTGCTGCTGCTCTTTAATTTTTTATTAATTTTTTTTATAGTTAACTTCCAAAAATTCCCAAAAAAACATTAATTTTGATTTTGAAATTTTTTAGATAAAGTACTAAACACGTTAGAGCTAATTTCATGCACAGTTTTACAAAAAATACATTTCAGAACATGGATAAAAAATTTCAAACCCATACTTCAATTATCAAAAAAGCCTCAGGGTTTTGAATAACAGTATATGTACAAATATTCAACATGGAGAAATATGAGTTTGAAGTTTTCATTCCATGATGAATTAATTCATGAATATTAATTCATAGAATAGTCTGAAACTTCTATGAAATGTTAATTAGCTTATTTAAAACTACTTACCATAAAAAATTGCTCAAATGTAAAACAATTAAACAGTATACTGCCATAATGAAAATGTAGGGGGAAAAAACGAATTAAAGATCGATATTTCATAAAACTTTATCTTAATAATTAAAAAAAATAAATACACACACTTCAGAGCTAATTCCATGTTCAGAGCTAATGCACATTATGTACAAAAGATGTTTATGCCTTTATTTTTTATTTCCATGATTTTAAAAGCATTCGCATGTTAAATATTGTACACGATTAAAAGCAAAAGCAAATAACAATTTATGGGTAAAATACATCAAAATCTAAGAGCTGTATATGTGCATTTATTTAAATAAATATCTTAAAATATTTTAGTAATAAAAGTGTTGAATCTCGCACACATGGCATATATATATATATCATAAAAAACAAATATATAAAAATGGGAGAGTTTTTCTATTCTTGCGAATTAGATTTTTAATTATCTGAGTTATCAAAATGAGATTTAGTATTTGTGCTTTGGGAGAATCCGTTTTGAAGTTTTAATTTCATTCATAATAATATAATATAAAGCACACACACCTTTTAAATCTTGATTAAATCCATTTGATCTTCCCAGTAAATAATTCACAAACTACAATTTGTGCATGAATTTCACAATTCTTTCTTTAAATGATTTATTACTGCATATATAATGTCAATCTCATTGATGCGCATTAGAAAAATAATTGATTCATTTTTTATCAGGCTCTTTTCTAGCAGATAATCTGAAATGGCGTGGTAGTTGCTGTTTAGCATCAAACATTGCTCCATTACTTAATGAAAAATGCAGGTAAAGCTTTGAAATTTTGCAGGCATATTTATAAAGATTCGGGGAATGAAATAAGCCAATAAATGTTTTTCGACAGTTTAATGATTTTTAGGGTACCATATCTTAAGATAAATATATTGATCAAAATTGCTAAAATAAGGCAATTTAATTTTTATTATTGACGAAATGTCGATGTACCTAAGCCTAAATGTCGAATTTTTAATACCGATATAAAACTTTTTTATTCTTTCTTTCCTTAATTGAAATTAGATTCAGTAGTTCATAAAATGATTCGTTATTTTTTTTTCCTATTTCATTTTGAAAGAAAAAAATAGAGAAAATAACGCAAAGTAATCGGATCTTCCCGCTAAGGATTAGAAGCAAGATGTTTCGACAGAGACATATGTACTAAATTGGTCTATGTCTCCAATTGGTGAGATTGTTCATGTTTTCCTCTTTTTATTGAAGGTGTTTGTCTGTACCCACACAGTAATCTTCAAGTGGACAACTTTCTTGATTATAGCTCTTTCATTATTTTCTTCGAGAACTTCGTAGTAGATGTCTGGACTTTACTTTATGTTGGCAGGAGGATTAAGAGTTTTGTACATATAGGTGGATTTTTCCTTCACAGATTTAGAGGCTTTTTATTAGAAAGACAGAGTTTTTCTTAAAAATATCTGAGAAGAACTGCAACTAATTTCATCAAAAACTTCATGAACTCTTTTTAAAAAAAAAAAAAAAAAAACGTAACTTTTTCTTTGTCACTTTTCTCCTGTTAATTAAATGTTCGTCAAAATGAAAATAGAAAAATTTCAAGGTAATAGTTTCCACAAAACAAAATGGAAAAGTTAGTATATAATATTCTTTCATTTTTATTTATTTCATTTTAAAACAAAATTTTTATATTACATATAAAAATTTTATTTTTAACATTACATATTAGTTTTTACATTTAATCCTAAGTATTAAGAAGCTTTCAAAAAAATAACAAAATGACCTTTTTTATGTAATTTTTATATTTGTCTCTAGTGAGTCAGAAATTACTTTCCTCTAAAAGGTACTAGACATATTTTTAAGTAAAACTATTATAGATACAAAATAAAACACAATGCAATATTTTTCACGATCTATTTTTAAGAGGAATCACATACATTTTGTTTTTTACTTTTCAATATAATTTCCACTAAAATATTTAAGGAATTAAGATATTAGGCAACCAATTTCTGATTTCCTTACCACTGTTGTGGTCATTTTGACTTCATTGTCGTCACAGAGCTGACTACCATTTGCTTTAAGTAGAAGAAAATTTTGATAAGTAATGTGATAAATGTATATATAATAAGTAAAGTGTGTAATTGGTAACACCCTATACTATTCCCCTCAGGGACAAAAAAAATTAGCATCTAGAATATCTTTCCTCTAACCAAAATAATTTGGTTTAAAAACTTATCTCATTTTATACGAAGAAACTCAAAGCACTGTCTAAATGTTACGTTTTTTACAGCTGAGTCAGCATTTTTAGTACCCATTATGAACTTTACTTCCTATAATTTAAGCGTTTGTCTCAAATTCATTAAGAATTTTTCTTTAATTCTGAAGAAACTCTACAGGAAACTAAGAAATTGACAACCAAAAGAGTTAGCAAGAGGGCTATAAATAAAAACTCAGGTTTTTACGAATTGTTAAACCTACAGATTTGAAATTTGTCATTTATATTTCTTCTGCTGAGTACGAATCCACTTAGAACAAAATCAACCTCCGATGAGGTTTACAGGGTGCTGCTGCATGGCATTATAGATTTTAAACCCTCCCCCCTTTTTGAATAATTAGAGTTACATACTTCGAATCTGACCAAATACGTTTATTTGAAAGAGTAGAGATCAACTAAAAATATCATTAGAGGAAGTCCACTACGAGTGGAAAGGTTGGCCTTAGGGCGTAAATGATAAATATACTTAGATTTTAGAAGTTCAAGTTCTGTCCTTTTTAAATCAGGAGGTGAGTGCTACGAGAATATTTTTCAATAAAATCGGAAACTTAATGTTACACTTTGAAAACAATAATCTAAAAAAAAATATGGCAGTTATAGAGACTGCCGATAGAAGTGAAAACTTAGAACTTTTAGTATTAAAATTTGAAATTTCATAATGTTTGGGTTAAAATTATCAACATCAATCTGGTTTTCACATGTATTGACACTCCGAGAAACAATTATATGTATGTTAACAAGTTTTTTTATTATTCAAATATATTACGGGCTGTACAAGATCATGACAAAATGTAAATACAATTCAATTGAAATAACATTTAATATACAATCATATTATTTATGGATAGTATTTGTATTCACTTAAATTTCAATGTACTTGATTTGTAACATTGTTTTAATTGTTTGCATCATTATCGTCATTAATTTCAACAATACTTAGACCTTTTGTACTTTCAATTATTTCATTTTGTTCTAAAAAAGATACAATAGGCTTATGGTAACTAAAGTAAGAAAGGAAAATGTTTGATTCAAATTTATCTAAGTATCGCGGTAAAACCACCTCGATCGTCGTTTTATATTTTGCAGTACTGAGTTTCCGATCATTGGACATATTTAAATTGAGTGTTTCATTTAGAAATTCAATTAGTGGTAGATTTTTATCATCTGCAAAGTTAATATTGAAGTCTCCACTTAAAATCATCGGAACATTATCATATTTTCCGCCAAAACTTTTTTTCTAGTATTTCAGAACCTTCTTTTAAAAAATCATAAAATTTTCGAATAAAAATTGTTGTATCTGTCTCATAGATTTTCCAGGCAAAATATAAATGACAACCATTAATATGTATTGCCCGTTCTCGGAATCGCAACGAGCAATGCACAGTATATACACATTGAACTTTTCACTAAATCCATTCAATTTCACTTATAAGATATACACAGCACTATATGTCAGCTGTATAGCTACAGATATACTGCTATAAGCATGTCGGTGACGCGAACGCACGAGATTTCACCCATCCAAAAAGTGTGTAAGGCGTAGAGCACACTGCGCATGCGCCAGTCAGAGCATGTCGGTGACGCGAACCCATAAGATTTTCCCCTACCAAAAAGTGCCCAACGCCGCTAAAGAAGTTTTCACTTCTGTTAATCGTGAAATACCCAAGAAGGAGGGCGCGCAGCGGCTAGTATGTGTATAGAAAAGTTAAGCTTGTATCACATGAGTTACTTGCAACGTAAAGGATTTTCTTTGAAAATTTTTTAACGTTTTTCAAAAGTGATTTGCAAATTTGATGTATTCTAAAATATATTTTTAAATCACGAAACATCATAACTATTCATAATTAAATCAAATTATCAGGTGAAAAACTACATTGAATTAAAGCGTACTGTCATGCCACTATTTCTAACGCTCATGATTATCATTCTAAGTCATCGGCAGTAAATAAATTCCGAGGGGGAAACTATGTCACTATCATTTTTACGTAAATGCAGATTCACTGTAATGCCATTACATCCCTACTGAAAGACACCGGGAATTACAGACTTTTAGAACGAATCTAGTTGATCGTAACAAAAGTGCTCTTTCAAGTCGGTATTATCCTAATGAAATGTATTCTTTTCGGCGTCTACGAAACCCCCTAGAGAAGGGGAGGACACAATACCCCCTCCCTCTTTCCACTTATGCAAATCCAGAGCTTCCCAAAGTTGAATGAGAATTCGGCATCATGCATAATGTATGTTCTTTAAAATGAAAGGTGGCGATCTGTAGAGGCGAGCGACGAAGACTTCTTTAAATTTTTAGTCAATTTTTAGACGGGTAGGAGAGTTTCCTTTTGAAAATTAATTTACTCTTAAACGTTCATCGTGGTGCTCGGTTTCCAAACATTTCCATTTTCTTCAAAAATTGAAGAGATAATGAAGATTCATTGCGTTTGGAAAATAAACGAGTTTTTAAAATTCGATGCATCAAAAATTGAGTCAGGAATAAAGTATGTAGTATTTTTAAAACAAAGTATTTTAAGGTGATTCTCTTTTTCTTTTAGTTTCCATAACTTTTCTAAAGATTTTTCATGTTCTGAAAATATTGATGGATTTCCTTAAATGCATAGTCTACTTATTGACGGAATGAATATTTAAAAATATTACTATATCTTAGGATAAACAATGAAATTCATCACTTGGATGGCTTTAAAATATGTTCCTTATATATGATAGAAAAATGATTATTATACTTATGACTCTTTATATATTTTTTTATTATATCTAGCCTTACACGAGAAAATTGGGCTTATAATGGTACAGTGATATTGTATGATCAAAATAATATTAAAGTATAACAAATTATTTATAAATACTAAAATTAGTAGCTAATTTATCTTTTTTCAGTAAATTTTATTTTGCATAATTTTTTGAAAATATTGTTTTTTGTCAATTCGTATTCCAGTATTTTTTCTAAAAATATATAATGAAGCTGTACTGTGGAAGAAAGAACTGTTCTCTTGTAATATATATTGCTACTATAAACTCAACTCTAATAATACGAGGGTAACTCTGATATCTTTTAGATACGCGCAGGCGAGAAGTTACAAATAAAAATTATTTTAAACAGTATTTTAATTGTCCGCTGTTTTAAAAAGTATTTTAAAATAGCAGACGATTTTTTTTTACTGATTTACTTCAAGTTATTTAACGTGAATATTTTAGACAGAAGAGAAAATGGAATTGACGCAAGAACATCATCGTGCTGTGGTTTTCTGTGATTTTAAGAGTGGATTAAATCAAGAGGAATGCGTTCAACGGCTGCAATTAGCATTTCGTGATAAATCTCCCTGTCATGCTACTGAATTCAGATGGTTTAAAGATTTTTGCAGATGTCATAATTCTCTTTACTATGAACACACAGGAAGGCCATGGTCAGCAGTAATCTCGGATAATGTCTGCCATACGAAAAATGTTAATGGATGATAACCGCTGTACCTACCAAATGATACAGAAATAACTTAACATTGGATCTACAACCTTAAACAAAATTATTCATGAAAAATTACATATAAAAAAGTAGTCGGCCGTTGTGTTCCGCATAATCGGTGCACCAAAAAGATGAGCGTGTCAGAATCAGTAAAGAAACCCTGAAATTGCTAAATAATGGTGGCCACTGCATCACTTCTAAGATTGTAACGGGTGATGAAACATACCGTTTTTCGACGTTCCAACACGCCAAAAAACGAGGTATGGGTCTTTGAAGATGATCCCATGCAAACAATGGTAAAAAGACAATGAGCTATGAACAAATTAATGTATGCCGTTTTCTTCAGAAGTACAGGATTGGTCAAAGCCATGAAGTTGGAAGGACAGAAGATAGTAACAGCAAACTAGTATACCACTAAATGTCTATCAGAAATTGTCCAAGAAATGAATGTTTGGGGACTAATATTTCACCATGACAATACATCTTCCCATACAGCCGTTTTAACAGTCGAGTTGCTTAAGCAAAAACAAATTAAAGTGATAGAAAATTCACCTTTTTCTGGGGATCTGGCTATGTGGGAATTTTGGTTATTTTTTAATCTAAAAAAGAACTTACGTGGGCACCGTTTTTCTTCAGAAAAATGGATTGACGTGGTTGTAATTGTATTTCTTTCATCAATTCCAAGAAATGAATGGTGTGAGGCATTTAATCTGTGGAAAATTCGTCTAATAAAAGTGCAATGATACTGGAGAAGACTACTTTGAACACACTCCTAAAATTTTGTAACTATAGCTTTAAAAACCTAGGTGTATCTCAAAATTTCAGAATGACCGTCGTATCAGCATCCTGGGAATAATTAAATATTTATAAAAAATCATACTATTCATATTTTTTTAATTTCAAAGTTTTTCCAAATTGTGTTGAATTTAAAGATTTTATTCAAGTACTGCTTAATTGTTAATTTCACCCATAAGAATTTAATTATAATTAATACAGCTGCTTTATGGTTTTATATGAATTAACTGCTTTAAACACTGACTTATCCATGCTTTAAATCAGAAGGATTAAACAAATTTATCTCAAATGGCATCTTTTGGCCGTGGTAGCCTGGTGGTCAAGGTATCGGACTCTTTGCTGGCGCGTCATGAGTTCTAGTCTAACACCGTTGAAGTCCCGCCGTTTAGGGGTGCGATGTACGTTATGTCTTTCGAGAGCTCAAACGTCCTCCCGTTGGTGTGGTGTAGTAGTTAGGAGGGGGCAGCTCAGATGTCGTCCTCGTCACTTTACCGTGGCTCAAAATTACGAGGTCAGTCTCCAAAAGCTGTCGAATAGCTGACCAGTGTGACGTTAATATTCACTCACTCACCTGACATCTCACCTTCCCAATTATACACATTGATTTACACGCTATCGAGTGCTGGTAATAGCCTAGTGTGGTCATGGTCACGAACTCGTGTCCGATGGATCATGAGTTGAAGCTTTAGTGCAACTGAAGACTCATCGTTCTGAGGAGTTGATGCTAGTTAAGTCTTTCGAGTCTATGTCCTCCTGTTGTCGTGGTGTAGAATTTCAGAGATGGTTGCATCTGTTAAGGTGTCAAATCATCACTTGATCGTGGCTCAAAATTATGAGGTCCATCACCAATAGCTCTCATATTTCTTCGGAGTGCGATGTAAATTATATAAAACTAAACCACTTAACCCTCTACTAAGCGCCTTAAAAAGTTCCAACCATAGGCGCGTGGCATCCCTCAGATATATCTCAATTCCCAGCACACACACAAAAAAAAAAGAAAACTATCAAACAAAAGCTACAAAACATCTGTTTCGAATTATTTTCATATAAAACTGAAAACTACACTACAGTAGAACGTCGTTTATCCGAATCAATTGGAACCGGACACCGTTCGGATACGCGATTATTCGGATAACAGAAAACCGAATGCCTCCATGCAGTATATGAAATCAGACACTATATGAATTTTGAAAATCATCACATGCGGGAAACGTGCTTGAAGAAAAAGCAAAATAGGCCAAAAATGTCGCAACTTTATCTTTATTGTGAAAAGTAATCGCTGCAAGGTCCCTGATTCACTTGACAAGCAGTAGTTAAGTAGGACAGCACTCTGATTGTTGTTAGTACCACTCCATAGCTGTCTCTAACGCAGTAAACGATTCATCATTTACTTTTTGTTGTTGCTGTCCTCGTCTTCCTCCGTTTCATCATCGACAGGGTCGGATTCTTCTTGCACGGAAGTCACAATCTCGTTGTCATTTAGAATTTGAAATCCACAGTCCTTTGCATCGCTTGCCATCCAGTTTTCTATATCAACAAAACTCAACAAAAGAGCACGTATACACCCCTTCACTTGGAAACAAACTGACCTAATATTCTGCGCAGATGTTTACCAAATCACACAGCTGAAATTTCCCAAATATTCCTCCCCTTGGGGTTTCCCGTCACTTTTGGCCTCACAGGGAACAAATGTTGAGCATTGCACTGCTGGAAACGGAAACCAAAGTCCGGCATCCGGACTTTGGTTCG
Source organism: Trichonephila clavata (assembly GCA_019973975.1). Taxonomy (NCBI): domain Eukaryota; kingdom Metazoa; phylum Arthropoda; class Arachnida; order Araneae; family Nephilidae; genus Trichonephila; species Trichonephila clavata. The sequence goes on from BMAO01027436.1 coordinate 13,494, forward strand.
GATGTTTGATGCTCCGGATAATAAACGTTAAGATAAACGACGTTCTACTGTATTTTACAAGAAAAAAAATCAAATTTAACAAAATAGTACAGTCATAAAAACTGACGTTGTTGGGCGAGCTACATCAAACAGATTCAATAGCTTCCGCCACTTGAAATATGAAGAAATCACCCTCGTCCTTGACACTGAATCCTAGGGTGAGGGATGAAGGCAGATAGAAGAAGGCAGGGCACATGTTCTAACCCACCATGTGGACGCAGCACCCAAACTATTTTTATTATGCATCTGAAAGATTCACGCGCCTAACTGAAGGTTAATGTTGGAAACAAAACAAAAAAATTCAAAAGTTTATTTTGCACTTTCTGCAGACACACAAATTTGTAGAAATTTATCTTATTACTAATAGTTGTTTGCAGAATTTTTACGTTGTTCTTATCTTCGAAGTAACATTTATACTGATTGTATTACATAACTATCAATAAATTCCGTCTGTCATTAACTATACATAATAATAAATTTATTTTCCACGTTTAATTCAAAAAAAAATATCTTAGCTTCTTTCAATTCTCGATTCACAAATATCTAATTTTGTCTAGTTCTAATGATGACTCCTTGAGATAAACATTACGTTCACGGCTCATGGCTTGATATATCTGTTTACCATATCAGAAAATCCCCTTCCCTCCCCCTCCTGGGATAATGAGAACGGACCCTGAAGCAAAGAATGTCGCGGGCATTCCTTGCCACACCACAATTAAAGCATGCCCCAGAAAAGTCACGATTTATTGTACCGCCGCATTCCCCACGGTGTCGTAAACAGAATGTTTTTAGCACCGCCCCAGTTCTAACTGAGCCCTGAAATACGGGAATCCTCGGAGCTGCTATTAACATATTTTACGATACGGAGGATCAGGGGAAGGGGTGGTTATAGTTGACGCTTGTTACAATCACGAGCAAGGTGATTACGGTCGCAGTTGTGTTAAGATGATAATAATAAGAGTAGTCGTCCGTCGTGACTTCACTTCAGTCCTTGCATAATTGTAAAGATAATATCTTTGGACAAAACGTTTCCAGATTTCTATTGGATTATTACTAAGTATATATGTTATTTGAATGTGAAATGTTTTAAAATGGTAATGGGTTTTGTTTTCTTAAGGGGACATGGTACGATTTAAGCAAAAAATTTTAATTTAAGGATTTTCAAAAATTTTTTGGTTACCTACTGTGTGTATACTGTATAAAACAGATTTTGTGCTCAAAATTTCGTAAAAATCTAGGCATTTAATTGTTTTAAGGAAACAACATAAATTTGTGAAGTGATTTTAAAATGCTACTCCTGCTACAAAAATTTACGTACACGCATGCAATTTGATTTACAAGTACCTCAAACTATGCGTAACAAAAGTTGGTATGGGTTTCGCAATGACATGATTGGTATCCGTACAATACTTCTTTTTATGAATGCGTATTCAAAATTCCTTAAAAAATGTACAAATTCTGAGTTCAATTATTTAAAAAAAATAAGTATTGCTTTTATTCAAAAATGCATACAAACTTTTGTTACATGTACTATTAGCAATAGGTAAAAAAAAATTCAAAGCATTTGGCTCAATAGGAAAAAAAGCCTTAACATTTTAAATGAAGACAAACGAGTTATTTTATCTTTCTGAGATAAGTAAGTTTAAAGTTTTGATTTGCCAAAGGATGTGAATAAAAACGAACGCAAAGTCTATCATATATATAATTCTGTGTCTTTTTAGTTTAGAGGTTTCAAAGTTTGTCAGGTTATAAAAAAGTATGTAAAGAATAATTTAAGCTAAAAAAATTAAATTTGATTTTTTGACCGATTTTTGTCAATTAATCGTACCTCCCCTTAATGGAATTTTAAAGACTTTTATTTCGAAAAAAAATTCGTAGGAAAACATTGTGGGGGATGAGTATTGAAGAGCAATGATCACTCAAAAAAAGATGAAATGTATATTTTGACACAATTCTTTCTACATATTGGTGTCATATAAAAGTGAAAACTGAATTTCAAAAGGACGAATGTAAGAGACTTTCTTTTCTTTAATTGGGAATTTACATGAATAATAAGTCAATACGTTTACTGTAGACGGGATCATAAATGCTTTTTTTCAATAACAATACATTTTAAAAGCCATTATTAATCATATATTCAAAAAACAATTTCTTCCTCAGTGGCTCGACAGCCCATAATGTGGCCTGGTCTCCTCAAGAAGCCTTTTCCAGGCTGGCCTTCTTTCTGCTACTTTCTCCAATTCTTAGTTCTCAGAACTAAGAGATCTTTTTCTAGGCCATCAATCCATCTGAGATTTGCCTTGCACTTTCTTCGTGTGCCAATTGATTGAGAGTTGAAGTCTTTTTTTACTGGTGCGGTCTTCGTCCATTCTAACAAGGTGACCTTCCCATTTAATTTGTTGTATTTTGATGAAGTTAACAATGCCAAATTATTTATATGGTTTCTAGAGCTCTAAATTTCAACTTCGCCACGTTCCGTTTTCCTGAATTCCTCTAAAAAAATCTTAAAATCTTTCTTTCGTAGATATTTATCATGTTCTCATCTGCTCGAGACATGGACCAAGTTTCACATGCATAACTTAATACTGATCTTAAAAGACTTTTATACAATAGAGCCTTTGTTTTTATTTTGATTAAATTCGATTTCATATATTTTCGTATTCCATTAAGACATTTGAATTAATTAATCAAGCTTTTTTAAAAACATAGGATATCTAATTCTGAAATTAACTATTAGGGACGATTCGGAACCATCACTTCCATCTTTCTTCATCTCCAGTTCTTCAAAGTCCACCGTAAACAAGTGGTCATGTTCTCATGTTCAATGATTCAAAGAGAACCAAACTATGCTGCTAATGAAATTATTATGTAACTAAATAATAGTTTTCTAAGAACAATGGAATCCAAATTTGTAGAATTGGGTACAGAATGATCAAAACAGCTCGCAAGTTTTAATTGTGGATGTATTCGGGGGAAAATTAAGGGTCCATATTCTAATTTATTAAACATAAAGAACACATATTTTATCGTTTTCTAACACCCCATTTAGTAAGCAGATCAATAACAAAGACTCATAAGTCCCTCTTAACATCCCTTAAACTAAGTGATTACCCATCATAAAATTTGAATTTTGTAATACATTGCTTCTTTCAAACTTTCATTATTTGCGACCCAATATTCAATCATGATTTTCATCGCCCCCCTCCATACCCCCTCAATACACATCAATGTATTGAATTCAATAACTCTATACATTGACGCTAAAATTAGAATACAACTTTTACCTCTTAAGTGCCACCGACGTATATAAATGTATCGCTTAGACAAAGTGTTAATTGTCTCGGACGTACATATACGTCTTTCCGAAGTACGATCTTTTCTGTGCACTGATATCCATAAAATTATCCCGAAGTCTTTGGAAGGCAATAAGAAGACTATGACAAAGGGTTTACTTATTTCAAAAGATTTGCTTACTTATTTTTTCTCCCCCTCTCCCCCAAATACATCACATACGCACGCCTACATGGAAAACGGGGGCATTGGGGAGCGAATAACGTAACTTTTAATCAGTAATTAAGGTATTAATTAAAACTGTACAAATTATCCAGAAAAAGGTTAGTTTTTAAATATAACTTTTTATCCATAGGGTCAATGGTAATATTATTAAACTTGTTCTTAACTTAGTATTGTTAAATTAATTATAAAATACATTGTGCCAGTGCTAATACATTTATACGTGTATTATATCAGTGTAAATGAGTATTTTATTTGTTATTATGCCAAAATGCATTTTGTTTGTTTACTCTCAGTAAATTAATAATTTTTTTTAAATGCAATCTTTTTTGTTTTCAAATTTTCAAAATGCTTGCGCAAACCCTCGTAAATTTATAACCCCCCCCCCCAGGGAAGCACGCCTCACAGTTTGAGAAACGCTGTTTTAATATTTATAAATTAGTTGAAAGAATTCAGTAGGGTACACAAGAGACTTAGGGATTGATTCAAACCCCTCCTACACACCAAAAGAATTTTAATTTTTAACATAAAGATCAACCTCAACGCTTTCATCTAGGCGTGTTATTTAATGTAGTCCCTTTGTATAAAAGAAGTCTCTGTGCGGGGGTGCGCGAGTGAATAATAACGTCGCATTATTCAGGACTTCGAGGACTTTTCGTAACGGACCTCGTAATTTTGAACCATGGTCAAGTGTCACCTGAGATGGCACCCCCATCTCCTAACTTCCATACCACAACAGGGGAGGGACCTTTGAGTCTCAACATATTTAACTTGCATTGACCCCCTCTCCACGGTGGATCTTTAGTGGTACCAGGCTCCGACTCATGACTTGCCTGTCCCGAGTCCGTTACCTTGACCATTAAGTTACAGTGACCTTGAGTGGTGGTAAATACTGATTTTCTTTTACAGTGCGCTTTTATGACAGGAGGACAATAAATATAGAAAAAAATTTAGCACTTAAGTCAATTGTTCATAATTGTATTACAAATATAATTTATGCTTCGATTTTTTTTTTAAATTTTCCTAAAATTGATAAATAATTATTTATAGTTTAGAGTAGAAAGCTTCAATAGAAGTACAATAGAAGGTTCTATATCATCCAATGTTTGAGAGACGCTTAATGTATAAATTAATAAAATCCACAACTCTCTAAAGCGTAAAATTAGAATTCTACACTAAATTCTAAAATAAATCAAATATATGAAAAAAATTGGTTTCATCATGGGAAAATTTGTTTTAGAAATAACCTATATTAATCAAATTAATAAATTCATTAAATCATAATTTATCAGTTTGTTTATTTTAAGTGTACAAATTGCTGACTGAAACTTCTTTTACAATGCGTATAACCAGGCTAGCAGGAAATTCAAAACATATGAAACGTAATACATTTTAATCAAACGTTATAAAAAACTTCAAAACGTTTAAAAATTTATAATTACAAAATAATTTTAAAATTATAAGTTATTCCAAGAACAAACCTTTCATATTAAACACACACAAATAAAATGATCTACTTTGATTTCCAATAATTAAAAGGAACAGTTAAACTTTATGTTTACATTATAAAAATAAATCATTGTTTGATCAGTAATAGTAAATTCTTGAAAAGAAAACGCGCGAAGAGTGAACATTTAAATATTTTTAAAGTCGTTATACTCTTAATCTTATAATAAATAAACACAAAGTTTGCAAATGTTTGTGGAACTTTGAGTTGTTTACGTTTTTTCAGCAACTGCATTTTGTAATCAATCAATACTAATTATCGAAAGAAAAAATCATTAAAGCTCTGTTTATTACTTCGAACTTATGGGAATATTTTCACCCCCAAATGCAATCACAGAGCCTTGTAACAAGCCTTCCAAAATAACAACTATGGAATCGATAAAGCATTGCTCTTCACCGTGACACAAAATTCTCTTTGACGAGGCACGTACACGAAAAAGGCGGTCTTATTCATCTGACTTGGGTAAAAATGATGGCCGGTAACAAGGCGAGATGTCACTGGGACATTTTCCAACTTCAAATTCCTACATCGGGGTCCTATTTAAAAGAGTATGATTTGGAGTACCACGGTCAGGTGGTATTAAAGGGTAAATCGAAAAAATTGAATGTAAATTGCATTATAAATATGAGATTTGTAGATTTATTTTTCATGAAAATTCATTTTCGTAATATTATTTTTTTAATAATTATCCCACGCATACCTTTGATGCTCGTTTGAACAGCTACCCTGAGGTGGCCGCTGTAATTTAAGAACTCATGACCAGCGTGTCATGAGTTCGAATCCTAGTGCCACTGAAGACCCACCGTGTAGAGGGGCTGATGCATGTTTAATCAGTCGTGGTTCAGCATCTTTCCATTGGCATGGTGGGGTAGTTTGGAAAGAGAAGTTCCAGCTTGTGTCCTCATCACCCTGCCGAGATTTGAAATTACGAGGTCCTCCTCCAAAAGCACGCTAAATGCTTATTCGACTACCCTAAAATTGTGAATTTTGCTACAAATTCACAATTTTCTTATAAATTTCTATAGGCCATTTTATAAGCTTTCTAAAAATACCAAGTTCATTATTTTTCGTTTTCTAGAACAAAAACTACAAGTGCTTTAGTAAAAGCAAATGCTATTTCTTTAAGCAAGATGTCATTCGTTTTACTCGAAATGTGTGTTTTCTTTTAAAAAATGCTCAAACTAGACTAGCGATTGCTGAAAAAGTTTTGAAAATAATTTACTGAATTTTTTTGTGTATGCTCTGTTTAATCGCAGAAGTGTTTTAACGTTCAGATTTATCAATCACTTTTTTTATTGCAAAATTTACAGTCCCTTACGTTAATATAATCGTTTTTTAAGCCATTTTATATAATAACTAAGATAAAGTGCTCTAGTTTTTGTAAAATTTAAAATATCTCTTATCGTGAAGGTCATTTCAAAAATGAACAACATAGCAACACATTAGAATAGAAAAATTTTTAATTTGTCCATACGCTCTTGGTACAGAATGGGCCCCATTTAGGATATTTTTTGTAAATTTTTACCAATTTTCCCCATTTTAGTAATAATTTATTTTTCTCTTTTTAATTTTAGTGTATTCTTCTTAATGTACTAAACAAATCTAAAAACTACAAAAAAAAATGCCAATTGTCCCTTTCTTAAAAAAAAAGTTGTCGCAAGTAATTGGATGTGAGCAAAAAAGTGCAAACTTAATAAATGCTCCCTCCCTCGCAACCGTAAGGTCTCTTCGATGCATAAAAAAGGGGTTGTCGACGTTGAATTTTGATTAAAAGGCATTCTAACTTCCCATTTTGATAATACAAGATATCTGTTGTCACAGGATCTCGTAGTTTTGAGCCTCGGTCAAGTGAAATGGACGACCCCTGAGCTGATATCTGACTATCATTTTAACTCACTACGACAAAGCGAGGATTTTGAGCCTTGGCAGATTTATTCGTAACGTATACCAGCCTTTATTTCAGTATGTTTAAAAGTCCCTAAATTGTGTTCGTACATTTTGAACCAACGTTTAAATCGATAAACTATTTCACTATATGTGTGTATTATAAATAATCGTATATATTAGCATTTTCATAAGTCTACCGATAAATTTAACTAAGTTGTTACTAAAGGGTCGTTCAAGTTAAGCCTAAACAAAATCTATATATATATATATTTGCAAATGAAAACGTAATTGAGCGACCAATATGACGATACTACACATAGCACATCAAAGTCAAAATAAAAATTCATTATGTTCAACAAACACTTTTAATTTTTAAGGTTTGTGTGATGAAAACGCAAGGCAATTAAAGTACGTCAGTATTTGTTTAAAACGAAGAAAGTTGGGTGGTAAGTGGAATTTTTCACTGAATACATGCCTTATATAGGAAAGTGTGCATCAAACTTTTTTTCTTAATAGTAACTCAAAGCTGCATACTGCCAATACAAAATAGAGCTCTTTGTTCTATCCATTGTGAGGTGTTGGGTTCTTAGCCCGATTGGATCTTTAGACATTAGACATTTAGTATTTAGACCCTTAAAAATTATTTTATATTTCAATTATTTTTCTATAAATTCAAGTGTAATGAGATACTATGAAAGAGTGATTTTGTCATCAGACTTCCCCTTCTTTGCTTAAAGTTCAGAAAAAAATATACATTTTGGCACAAATTACAGAATAATGCAAGAATTATGTGTAGGCTCTCCAAAAGCATCATAGTTATGCCCCTTAATTGCAGTAAGTTTGGTTTTCCAATAAATTATCTGGAATTTATCTGGTAGCAGTCTGTTTCACTTAACTGATACTAATATACTTTTATGCAATAAATTAAAGAGTAAAAAACTAATTAATTGTGATTCTAATCTTAATATGCATAGCTATTCAATATAAAAGCATTACAATACTCAAAAGGAAGTATTCTAGCATTTCATTAGTTTCTTTCCAAATTGTTTAAATATATATTATAACAATCATAAATAAATCAAATCTCAAAACAAGATTGCGAAAAAGATAAGTAACTTAATTAACGACATTCATTTCAAATACATATACATGCATTATTTTGTTGAACGATGTTACATTGTAATTAATTAATCAAGATAACGGTTTCAAAGAAAAATAATAGCTTGTATTCTTAGTACTAATTTTGGTGAATATAGCAATATGCATGGATCGGGTAATAATACACTCAAATAGTTATAATTAAAAGAAATAACACGAAGCGAAAATTAAATTTTTATGTTACAAAACAACAAAAAAAACTATATATTTCCCCCTTTTCGCGTGCAATTTAAACATCCCCAGTTTTAAAAAAAGAGACCACTAAATTTATCAATTTACTCAACTAATGAACGATAAAGGTGTATCTAACTATTATTAATTAATCATAATATGCAACAGACTTCACTAATAATAAAAATAAAGATAACAGTATCAATACTGAAATTAATTTTAGAATCCATTAATGTTCTTTTTATACTCAAGACACCTATATTATTCACGTATACTATTATTCTGTACCATTAATACATAAATCTCTGGTTCACTTTCATGTTAATTATCACTCATGCTATTATATTATTTTTGTTGTTACTTATTCTTGTAGAATGCCTTTCATTCTAATTTCTATGCACCCCCATACCAGAACTAATAGGAAAAGACAAGAAAAGAAAGGCAACTGTCAATACAAGCTTCTGATGCAGTCATGGACATCCCGCGTCGACGACATATTTCATGTATTTTTCTAAAAAAATTCTCAACTTCACTCTTTTGTTCCGCTGTCAATCCCTGTTCTTCAAGTAGGGAGAAGCTTCATTTTGCTCTTCGCTCCTTCAGTTATTATACGTACGAGAAAGACAAAAGATACTACGGACATCTTCTTTTTTAATTTATGGATACTTAGTTCCCTTCTTTTTCCGAAAAAGAAAGAAACTGTTAACACTTAAGTTTTAAATTATAAATGTTGTGTGTAGAGTTCATGAAGAAGAGCGCGAAAAAAGTTTCGTCAGGTGCACAAGCTGTTCAAATAGTTAAGTGATTGACGTTTTGCCCTAAATATGTGTTATTATTTAAAACAACAACATAAAATTAAACAAAAACCCAATGGCGTTGTTGATCAAACATAAAAAAACATATTAACATCATTATTTTTGAATTAGTAAAGTACACTTGTGACCCAGAAAGTAAGTTCCGAAGAGTAAGTAACAAGTAATATAGAAAAATTTTAAGTCAATTCCTATTTAGGTGGCGCCATCTGTTGCAGCTAGTTGTAACTTTATCAGAAATAAAGCTGAATAAATTTAAAAATACAAAATAAAACTTGATTAATGAATTAATATTCGAAAAATCTGTATTAAACTCAAGTATCATCCACTATAAGTTTTTTAAAAAAATTTAACTTGAGTTGATGAATAAAAAGTATTTTATTAACGAATGAAAATTTGAAAAATATATATAGAGATATATATGAGAGTGTGAACCAATAGTAGGAACTGAAAAATAAAAGAAACAAAAAACCCAATCATTTGTAAAAAATAATGAACTACGTAGGTTAAACACTGTGCTTCGACTTGGATACCACCATTGTTTAGGGATTTATCGTAGCGGGGCAAAAAGCTTTGGATGACCTCATCGAAGAACGGTTGCTGGCGATTGCAACCATTGGAGAATACAGAATTTGACCTCATTGTCGCTTTGAAACTGCTGTTTAGCAATAAAGGACTTCAGGTGCTTGAAAGAGGAAAGTTAATTGGAGTGAGTTCTAGGTGGTTGGGGAAGTGGTTAAGCAGTTTCGTTAAAGTTCACAAAGTTTTGAAGGTAATATAGCAAGTTGCTGAATATTACGCACATTAAAGTCGAAAAACATCTGTAAATCGCCCCGCGATGGATACGAAATATACAAATCCTTACATATAAGCGTTTTTTTTTTTACTTAAACTTTCAGTAAGTTAATCCACATATGTTATTTTACGCAGGTAAATCTCGGAAACAAAAAGGTATATAAATATTTTGAATCGAAAAATTAATGGTTATGAATAATTATATATAAAATATAAATGCTAATTCACAAGTCAACTGTGTCATCGTAATTCAATTAAAATTTCTTATCTTTCAAATATGTGAATTGGAACAAATATAACAGCCAGTATACCTATTTCTGGAACTTGAGAGTGATATATTAATCTACATAATCACTTAAAACACATATATCTTTATCCTGATCTCTGCATACATTTTCTTTTATCAGAATATCCACATAAACTACTTAGGATAAACTGAAAAGTAGTAGACTACTTCAAATAACTTTAATTTTTAAGCAGGTAACCATTAAGATTCTATATACTTAATGAATTGTGCTTGAGGGAAACTTAATGAATTGTGCTAAACGTTAAAAAATATAATTGAGATTTTGGAAACCGTAAAAAGTGATGGATACTGCAGTATTATGAATATTACTGACTCTAAGAATGTTTTTATGTAAAAAGGGGGGAGTGATAGATAAATTTTCAGACTAGCCAATTCATCCTTTTCTGTTTATAATACTCAGGAAAAACTTTTGAAATACAATGGATAGAATTTCTAAATCAATTACCAATAAAAATTTTATTGACCTAAAGATGCATTCGAAAATTCATTCCTCATGCTCAAATAAAAAAAAATGCTTGATTCAACAATCCAGATAAATATTCAGAAGTTGAGAAATAAAAGGCTGAATAGTAAGTAGTATTAGTAATAAGTATAAAATTATATTTTTGTAGTAGTAGAAGTAATAAGTTTAAAATTATTTTTATATATAGCGCACTAAGCTGTGGTTTAAAGGGGAATACTAGGATGACCCCCCCCCCCAGTGAAGTTAGATTTTGGGCCCTTAGTCGGATCTTGGCGTCAGTCAGGATTTGGACCAACTTGAATCCTGCTTCCTCCCTCGGGATGCGGGTGTGTGCGTTGCGTTATTAGTACTAAGTAAAGTCCCTTTAACCTGAAAATATTTGTGAATAGAAAGAACTACACTGTGCATGTGAGATCGCGGCATGTTAAAGTTACAACGTTCTTTCTAATGCAAACTACAGCAACGCCCTCAGTGGCGAAATTTCTAAGATAGGTGTTGCAAATCGAAACTGAAAGGAGATATATCAAAATTTATATGTATTTATAGCAAATAACAATTTGTGATAATTTACTTTTAGCCAAATATTCTAATTTCAGTGTAAGGTGTTTTCCCTTCTTCGGATGTCTATATAATGCAATGGCATAATGTACACCCCCACAACAGGGGCCCTAAAAACTGCCTTGTAAGATCTGCTGTAGGGCCTAAATCCTGATTTGTCGGTGGGTTTCCTAATATTCTTCATTAAGCCACTGATGTTATGGTCATCTTCTAATAGAACCTTTAAGATTTGAATTGTTATAATATATTCCGACACTCAATTACTTCATATAAATGACCTCATTTCTCGATTTCTCTTGGTAAAATAGAACACTGTTATCACCTCGGCCGGCCGGTTACGTGCTTGATGGATGTTGAATCTGTGCAGAGTGATGGGAGCGACGTAGTATCGGTTACCAATACAGCGGGTCTGTCGTGCAAATCGGATAATTAGAAGACGGTTAATTGCTGAGAAACTCTCTGGGGGATGAGATTAATTAAACGTTCCGCACGCGCGCATCGGTTTCTGTAGCGATTCAGCGCAGGTTCCTCGGACTGGGAGCTGGGTCTGTCAATAATTGGATGTATTCGTGAGATAATTTAGCAATTGGTGTGTCGAGTGTATTAATCAACTTGGAAAATCCTCGACGAGCATATGTAATGGAAAATTGAGTCCATTTCATTTTGCCTGTGCGAAGCTGTCTTACTTTTCTAAGACAAGGATGATTAAAATAAGAAAATAAAATAAAATAGCTTTGCATATATATGTGCGTGCGTGTAATAATGCTCCATTTGAATTTTCTTTTACTTAGGATGGACTTAAGACTCTCCAAAATAATTATTTAAATTTTTATTTTTATTTTACCCGCCTACCGGTAAATATTTTACTGGCCGCGGTAGCCAAGTGGTCTAGGCATCGGACCGTGGCTAGCGTGTCATGAGTTCGATCCCAGTACCACTGAAGACCCGCCGTGTAGGGGAGTGATGCACGTTAAATCTGTAGAGAGCTCAAACATCCTCCCGTTGGTGTGGCAGTTAGGAGAGGGGGTGCCAGCTCAGGTGCCGTCTGAGTCACTAGACCATGGTTCAAAATAACGCGGACGATCCCCAAAAGCCCTCGTGTTGCTGAACAGTGTGGTGTTGATATTCACTCACCCGGTAAATGTTTTAACCACAACTGCATCTGTTAAAAGATTTCCAAGTTATATAGTGCAGTGTTTCTCAAACTGTGGAGCGCGTGCCCCTGGGTGGCCATGATAACTCTACAAGGGAAATTGCTACTCGGGTCAAACAAGATATCAGTTCCTCTTGGAGGCAGGCCCCCATGCATGAATGGTATGAATGAAATCGCCCTGGTGCTGCTTTACTTAGGACAAGCAGTAGGCCAGATGAAACTACTCTCGCTAGACTACGAAGTGGACAGACATACTCGAGCTCAACAGCATGTGGATGGTCTTAAAGTTTACCATCCTTGTCCGAAACGCTATGTTAACCAAGCCGCTCCTGCCCACATCTTTGCTTGTATTGGATGCCATAAGAGCCAGCTGTTCTCAAGTCCAACTACAGTTCTTGATGGCTTAAAAACGAAAGGGTTCATGGACTTGATCTAGATGTTTCTGTCGATCAAGTGGGATAAGAAACAACAACAACAACTCTACAAGGGGGGTGCGAGCATATTGAAAAGTCGAAAAAAATATTCAAAAATTTTATTAATTTACTGAAAGTAAGCAAACTAAAACTTTCTGACATAAAAAAGTAAAATACACATTTTTTCACTGATATTATACGTTTATAAATGTATGGGTACTGCATGATGTATCTTACATTTAATTTTTAAAACTAAGTTAAGACGAATTTTTATAATTACCAGTGACCCCATGGGTTTGTCATACATACACTTGTACACAGATATTAACACTTATCTTAATAATTTGTGCTGTTTATCATTAATCCCTAAACTGTTGATTAAAAGTTATGCATTTCGCTCCCAAATGCCACCGTTTTCCCCGTATGCATGCGTGTGTGATGCATTGGGGGAAGGAATAAATAAACAAATCCTCTGAAATAAGTAAAAATCCTCCGAAAACAACACATTGTCAAGGTCTTTTTATTACATCCCAAAGCGTTCGGAATAATTTTGTGAATAGCAGTTCACTGAAAAGATCGTACTTCGGAAAGACGCATATATACGTCCAAGACAATTAACGCTTTGGCTGAGTGAGACGAGAGCACTTAAGAGGTTAAAGTCGTATTGTAGCTTTAGATTCAACGTATAGTATTATTGAATTCAATACTTTTTTATTGTCTGAAAACTATGATTGAATACTGGATCACACACAAATATTGAAAGTTTGAGAAGCACTGGTATAATGATATAATGCAATATTGTTTCAGATACCGATACTGACCAATCAGCGCATTAAACTCCAGAAATCATCAGCTTGAATTAATGGGTAATTAAAGTCACAATATAAAGCAATACGAAGGCTATTGGTGACGGACCTTGGAATTTTGTACCTTGGTCAACTGACGAGGACGGCATTCAATCCGGTATCTCATCTCAAAACTATCACATCTCACTGACAGTTGAGTTTGAGCCTCGACACATTTAACGTTCATCATCAACTCTACACGACGTGTCGTCAGTGGTACTAGGACTCAAACCTGTGACACGGTGGCCACTTTGAGACCATAACCACTAGGCTAACCCAGATTTCCAGAAACCATCTGATTAACGAAGATTCGACGAGCTTCTGGTAAGAAAACTATAAACGCTGAGATCTCTGGAATAGGAAAGTACCTTTGTCCCAAAATTATGCTAAGAACAAAGCCATATGAAACAGTTCTTCAGTTATTCGTAGCAATCTCTGAAGTATAAAAATTCTGGCACTTTGATTGTATTTTAGTTAATTCTTGAATTCCTCATTAAGTACAGAAATGGGTGGATAAAATGTTGCTTAATTTTTGTACGAAGTCTGTTTCAATACGAAATTTTCCTTACGAAGAATAAGAGGAGGTTATCGTACCATAACATGCTTTTGAAAATTAAGTTCTTTGCTGCTCAGAACTGGCATTTATATATATTGTTCAGGTTTAATTTATTGATGGTTAAATAATACTTTACTTTTGCTTAAGAATAACTAAAAATATAGTTTCCGATTTGGATGCGTATAAATAATACCAAATTGACACATTTTATTTACCGTAAAATCCGGCGTATAGCGCGCATCGGCATAAGACACGCGCCTATAATTTAATGCTACTTTTTTTAATTTTTAGGTACATTAACCGTATAACGCGCCCCTCCCTTTTTACAAAGAGCCCTGAAATGTACATGTGAAATTCTCTTATGTTTTAAGTCATTTTTTCAAGGTATTATCAAAAGCTTGAAAAAAAAATAGTATGCTTCTAGAACTGCAACTCCTAAGTCCATATAAAGAATGTAATTTCTGTTAAATAAGCATATTTCGATATAACAAAAAGTCTTAACTTTTTTACGCTCATTTCTTATAGATTATAAGGATTAGATTGTAAGGATATATTATAAATCCCGAATTCTTATAGATTATAAGGATTTCCATGCCGAAATCTCAACAGAATAAATCTTAAATCAGAAGTATAAAATATGTTTAAAACATTATTTTGTTTAGTAGTTTAGTATTTCTGAGCACTTTGCGACGTATCTGTACGCGGTTCTACTAATATCTTCTTTCTCTTTAAAACAAAATATTTATTTCAACCAACTTTCATCGAAAAACCAAACGTGATTTATGTAAATGAGGAATACTATATAAATTCAGTTTTCGCGAGTTGACGGGAGAGTGAAGTAAGAGGTTAAGTTAAGTAAAGTGAGGGAAAGGAAGGGAGCAAGTGATATGTTGACACGTTGTGGTTAAAAAGCTGAAATTTATATGTAGATGTATACAAGTAGGAGTGAACTTAAAGTTCGAGAATTAGTAAAAGGATTGCAGAGCGTGGAACCTACGGCATTGAACAAGCCAAAGATAGTGCCTGCAATTCACAGTGTTGGATCCGCTACAATAAAGGTACAGGTACTGTGTTCTTAATTAAATAGAAGCTAGTTATTAGTGTGCGACGTAGTTGTAATTGAGCGCATTTAAGCTGTCTTAGATCCAGTTGAGGGTCAGTAATAGTGTCCCCGCATTAGAGTGTCTCATCTCTCACCATAGTTCATATACTTTAATTAGAATTGCATTGTGTCTGATCAATTTTTGTTAATAAGAATTAATAAATTACTTAGATTGGAAATTATGTCTGTGGATTATTCTATTCCTCCTACACCTCTAGCCAGGTTTACAGGTAGACAAGAGGATTCGTATGTAAGGAATAATTAAAAGTTACCACAACTTAAAGTATTTTTAACACGACTTAAATTCATAAAATTTTACAGAACAAAAATCCCTTAATAGTAATATAAGTTCTCAAATTTTATCCCGTGTTCACAATAGCCATAATAAATGATTAAAGTTCATGATTTTTCACTAAATACACATTTTTCGCTGTGATACAAAGAAAATTAAACGCTATTTAAAATTACGTTATTGAAAGAATTTAAAATAAGGAAACAAATTGAGGTTTGATTACAAGTAAGTAATAAAGTAAAATGGGATTCTTATAGATTGGATAAATATTCTAAATGTGTGCAAAAAAAAAAGAAAATTATAGTCCATTCTTAAAAACTATGTAAATAGAACCTTAGTTAATCTATGTTCTTACTAATTAATTAATGTTATTATTTTTCAAAACTGGTAGTTATAGAATTTGTATGGCGCTGCTATTTATATACAAGATGAGTGCAACAAAAGTGTTTCATTTTCAAAATGCTGTGAAAAAGAACTATATTTCAGAGTGTCTTCACATTTGAACTGATTATACTTGAGAAGAGGGAAATGTCATAGCTTAAGAAAACCAAAATATCAGCAGTTGTAAGCGGCATAATGAAAATCTATTCTGCTTCAAGTGGAATTTGAATAGCATTACGATGGCTTTGGAATGAGTTGCACATTAAAGAAACTGTACTGTTCAATATGCATTATTATTTCAGTTTTTTACAAGAAAAATGACTTACAAGTTTTTCAAAAATTGTTAAACTCTTAGTAAAAAGTTCACCCAACGCGAGAATAACGTACCACATTGGATGGAAAAAAATTGTCAGTTGTCTTTACGCCAAAATCCCCATAAAAATAAGAATGAAAATGAGAAGGAATTTCTTTCTTATGCAATACAATGTTCCATTCTTCAAGTATATTCATTTCAAATTTGAAGTTGTTCTGAGCAGTAGTTCTCTTTTCATAGAATTTTGAAAACGGAACTTTTATTTTTAATCACCCTGTATATAAGTACTAAAATTTGTTTCATATAATATCTTCATTATATGCTGTAAAGATATCCTTAATGGTGTAATAAAATCAATAGAGAATACGATTTTACCTTTTTCATCACCACCTTTAAAATATTTTAAATTATATAATCATGTATTGAAAAACAGTATTTCAATCAAATATCTTATAAGCAGTATTCTGGAGTTGTTATAAGGTAAAAAATAAGCCCCGTGGCCAAGATTGGATAGAAAAGTTAAGAATATCCTCATTTGGAAGGAATATACATCAGGAGATACTCAGTTCCTCATTTTGAGCTCCAAGCCCAGAAGGTAACTTCGCATGTACTCATACACTGAAACATTATTGAAAATTTTATGCATTCCGTTTTTGCTCTGAGTATATTTGAACTCGTAGAAAATTCTTTTTATTCTCTTCTTACTTCCTTTCCCTTTCCTCAATTTTCGCCAAATACCGCCAAAGGGTAGTGGAAAGGGGTGGAAGGAGAACGGAAAGGGAAATTTCGCGCTCGTTTTTCGAGAACGAGGAGAAAACAAAGTAATATTAATATTTCGAGAAATTCTTCGCCGCCCAACCCCCTGCTCTTTCCACATCAGCAGAAGGGGCATTTGGGGGAATATATTACGATTTTTTTTCCTTCTTTGCGCGGCTCCAGAATTTCTTTCCTGGCAAAGTCATATTTTCGGGGACGGAATATGAATTCTATTTTTAGATTCGGCGACGAAAAGCGAATTTTTTTCCTCCCTTCGTCTGCACCTTCTTGGCAGGGCCATTTCGTGGAGTGAAATGGGTGCAGATTGCAAACGATATTTCTCATAAAACAAAACGTGCAGATGGAAATTACCTGGTTTCCCTGCTGCTTAGGGGCGATTAGGGACGATATAAATCCCACAAAAGTGAGTAATTTTCGCATATAAATTGCTAAATATATTATCTTTTTTTCTTTAACTGGTGTGATAAAACTCAATTTTAAAAAAAATAAAGCATTTACTCCAGCGTTTCTTAAACTGTGGGGTGTTTCCCCCTTGGAGGCGTGATAATCATACCAAGGGGGCGTGAGTATAAAAAATGTCAAAAATAAAAAAAATTCGAAGATTATTATTTTACTTAAAGTATCAATACAAAATACATTCTGAGATAATAAAAAATACACATTTACAATGATGTAATAGACTTATAAATGTATCAGACTGCACAATGTATTTGATCATTAATTCATCAATACAAACATTAAGAACAAGTTTAAGGATTAATAATGACCCCATGGGCTTTTTCATATACAAAATTTGATATAATGATAATTTGAACAGTTTATAACTAAAGTCGTATTGTAGATTTAGCGTCAAATCAATATTGAATTCAATACATTATTATAGTATTGGGGGAGGGGGGCAAAATGAAAATTATGACTGAAAATTGGGTCACAAATATTGAACGCTTGAGAAGCACTGATTTACTCCAATTTTCAAATGCATTGCTTGTAATGATGTGAGAGCTAATACTTGCAGAATATATAATACTTCCTGTATTAAAATATGTAATAAAAATTCTAGAATTTTACAAATATGAGAAAATAGTTTTTTGTTGTAATACTTAAAATTTTCCCATTTTATTTCTCCCAATATAAAGGTACCCTAACCACCAGTCAATATGTGTTGTAATCAGTGCGGTCTTAAGTTTTCTTGAGATACTGAATTGTTTTACAAGAAATATCGAGAGTAAGCCCCACCTGTGGCCTTTTTAATAAGACAGCATTTATAGCGGCATACGTTGTCAAATAATAGTGCAAATGGTAACCCGTTGAAATAAAAGTTGCATGACTCACAGTTTCAGAAATCTCGGCATAAACTGACACGAACGTCGGCTTCCTTTCGACTTAATGAGCAAGGATGGTCTATGGTGGTAAGCCTAGGTCTAAGTACAGAGGATGGACATGGCATAATAAGGCAGTCTAGCCACTGCCACTAGCCACATTTAGTTGGCATTTAGTTCGAAATTTCCAGAATTTTTTGGAGAATGTGAACGAAGACTACATTTACTACATTTGACAGTGAAACGTATTCGGATTACTACAGTGCTTCTCAAATTTTCAATATTTGCGACCCAATATTTAATCATAATTCCCATTGCGTCCCTACCCCCTCCATACAATAACAATGTATTGATTCAATAATACTATACTTTGACGCTAAAGCTGCCACCGACGTATATATACGTCTTTTTGAAGTGCTATTTTTTTCTGTGCATTGCCTTACATAAAATTATTCCAAAAGCTTTGGAATGGAATAAAAGGCACTTGACAGTGTTTGCGAAGGATTTACTTACTTCAGAGGATTTGTTAATTTATTCCTTTTCTACCCGTGCCCCCCCCCCTCCCAATAAATCGCTTACGTGGATGGTTGCATTGAAGAGCGAATAGCGTTAAAGGCTTAATTATAAAATTTACAAATTATCAAGATAAGTATTAATTTTTGTATACGTATAATTTTATGCATGACAAACCCATAGGGACACTGGTAATTATTAAACTTGTTCTTAACTTAATTCTCGTAAATTAATTATAAAATACATTGTGATTACATTCTTACTTATAAGAGTATTATATCGTGTAAATGTGTATTTTATTTATTATGTCAGAAAGTATTTTGTTTGTTTACTTTCAGTAAGTTAATTATTTATTTAAATCTTTTGTTTTCGACTTTTCAATAAGTTCGCGCACCCCTTACAGAATTATCACGGCCTCTAGGAGGGGGGATGCTTCACAGTTTAAGAAACGCTGGATTACTACCTTATCGAGAACAAGGCGAAGTCCCTCTAAAAGCCCACGTCCTAAAATATCTCTTGATTTTAATTTTGATACGCAAACATGGAAAAATATGAAATGAAGACACACCGCACTTCATAACCACGATACACACCAACATTAAAACTTGGAGATTCTACAGATTGAACACGATCTATCCCACTATATCAGGGGTACTGAACCTTTTTTTCTGTGGGGCCGCATACATATGTTAGCTATTACACGCGGGTCGCAACATGAGAATTAATGGAGGGAGTAGAAATGCTTTGGGACCAAGATAACATAGAAATTTTAAAATGTTTAAATGGATCTAAATATGAAAACTTCTATTTTGCTTTTTAAAATTATTTTCTTATATTTTTAATTTTAATGAATTTTTCTAAATTGGAAGTATTTAAGAATCATTCTTTCCCAATTTCTGCATCAGTAATCGGTTTCATATGATTACCAATAATTTAACAAATTTCATAAAGTGCCTTTGTTATCACTGTGACATTTCCACTGACAAAACTCTTTTTTGCTGTTGTAAAGATTATTCAAGTAAGCCTACTTATCCCTTGAAAGAGTTCTTTGAGGAAAAGTGTCATCGAACGATTCCTGTTTATTGGTACTTTTTTAAATACACTTTTGTGACACGTCAAACAATTACTGAATCGTGCTTGTTTTTCACTACGAAATAGTCAACTTCCCAAACAGTTTTGAAGCAATCTATTTTCTTCGAGTATTTTTCGCTTGCAAGATATGAAAGATAGTTAAAAATTATTTCCATATCGTAAAATGGTCGCTATTCCACTGTTGTCTATTATCACTTATCAGGAAAAAATATATATCATTTCGTACCCATGCGACATCGAAAGCAAAAGAAAAACTGATGTATTTGAATTTTTTAACAAAAAATTTCCCACCAAATTTTCATAAATAAATGAATTTCTTAGAGCAAGGGGCCATAACCGGGCCACTTAAAAAGGCCCGGTGGACCGCAGGTTGAGTATCGCTTCTGTATACGAATAATGTTTATTAGAATCAGGATTCACTCGGCTTCAATGCACTATCGCTGGCGTTCGAACAAATGGCTACTGTTGTTTAGAGTGCTGCTAATTTTATTTATTCTCATTTTGTAAGCATTATTTTCAATGTGATGTTGACAGCTGAGTTGCTTATTTTATTGAGAAATAGTTACCACACACCACACACTCCACACCACACACAGACATCATTCTATATTTTTAAACTGGATGAGGACTATTTAGGCTTAGAAAAATGACAGATTTTGCCAATTATTCGATTGTGATTTGTTTTCTTTATTCTTTTCTATTTATATCAAAACTAGACTTATTTTAGCCGTACCTTTAAGTTAAGAGTAAGTAGAATTATAATAGAAAAAAGTACTTAAATTGAGAGTTGTCCTGTAGTTTCTATACTGACAAATCATTCAGGATAAAGTTATATTTAATAAAAAGATCTAAAACTTAATTACTTATCTCAAAGATCAAAAACTAAATTAGACTTCATACATAAATTAAAAATAAAATAATACTCACAAAAAATTTTAACTAGTGTTTTTTTATGTTAATTCTAATACTCAAAAATAGGAAAGTAATTGAATAAGTAGAATAAAATGAACTTTATTAATCAATATAATTTTAATTTGTGGTTATTTAGTGGAACTATATTTGAATATTTTTAAATATTTTACAGTACTGAAAATACGTGTTTTAAAATCGTGCGTGAAGAAAAAAGTATAAAAAAACTTCTATGCGATATAAAAAAAGGATAATTATTCCCGTTAGAAATAATTTTATTTTGGATAAATCGAGAACTTTTAATTAAAATTGCTCTAATATAAAAATATTATTTTTCGGGGGAAAAAAAGAGCAAAAGCAAACTTTATTCAAAAACTTCCAATAAAAAAAGTGTTTTTAAAACTTAAATTCGAAAAGAATTTTGATTGTTTGGCAGAATAACTAATTTACGTCATGAAAAATAAATCACGATTGAAAATATTGGATTTTCCAACCCTCTAATTTTAAATGACGTTGAAATTTGGAGAAGAGATAACAGCTCAGGTATCGTTCTCTTCATTTGACCGTGGATGAAAGTTAGAGATCCGTCGCCAGTAGCCCACGCGCAACTGCGTAGAGCTACAGTATAATAAAACAATCTATCTGAAATTCATGTTCAATGCAGAATGAAGGATGAAGGGAGAAAAATAAATTTTGCAAAGCAACTCTCCCACTATAGTCTAAAATAAAATGCAATCTCTATTTTTCTGAATATTGTAAATATAGACTAAAAATCTGATAATTTCACTTTTGAGCATCAAGAGCAGGGGTCGGCAACCTTTTAGATCTGGCATGCCAAACCAATCTACCAATACGATTCAGATCACCACAGAGTTGGACATTTTTGAAAAAACTGAAATCCCGTGATAATGCATATACATATATACATTAATTTTGCATCATTTAAAGATATTTCTTAATACAAAAAGATACAATATAACTATTTCTTCAACAAAAAGTTTTAAAAAAATAAATTGGGGATATATATTACGTACTTTTAAAATATTTTATTAAAATAAGAAATAGACAACGTAAAATATCAGTATTTCTCTTCAATATAGTTAAATAAAAGAATAAGCAAAAATTTCAATCTGTACTTAGTTCTTGCACTGCTTTACGCTTTCATATCGCAAAATTAGGGGTGTAAAGTGTGACTTTCAGTTTGACGCGATTCTGAGCATTCTGGAGTTAAACAATTTCTTTGAGGACTCGAAATATTTTCCCTATATGTAAATTTTTTTTACTTGATAATGTAGAACCAAAAGCGTAAAGCAGAGAACATGCAAGTTTCTCTCTTCAAACAATGAAATCTCTCCAGCAATGATATTCAATTATTTATAAAATATCTGTGAATTTATTTTTATAGTTATCTTTCAGATTTTTTCTCAATTTCGTAAATGTCCATAATTCTGACGATGTTTGACAAATAGGGTCCATTACAAATTTGTCAACTTCTATCCACTCACAAATTGACAAATTTATTGACTAGGGCAGAGTGTTACGGAGAGTTGTATTGCGTGTCATAGGTTGCGGATCCCTGATTTCGAGCTTTAGGTTGCAAAAAGCACATATCTTGTTTACAATAAGCATTTTTAACCCAACTGAAACATTTCTTATTGAAATTGTATGCCTTGTATCAAACAATTGCTTGATTGTTCCTACGATGCTTAGCGATAGTTTAATCTTTATAAGACCAACAGAAGAACGATAAAATATATTGTGGAGGAACTCCTTAAAAATTATTCAAGTTTCCCTCAATCTCAAATATTTTTTTTTCAAAATGAAATTAAATATGCCTAAAATATATTTAACAACTTAACTATCTTTTTGCTTCCTTGTTAAATCAATAACTCTCGAAATTTATTACCCAACACACACTAAGACATAATAACACTAATCATTAAAACAGCTTGGTTAAAAGAGAAATTTACATAATTAAGTTAAGCCATTAGAACAAACTTCTTCATTAAGCAGATCGTCTTAGGGAGTTGGGTAATCTAACTTTTCAGTTTTATCCCTTTTGAATATGAGCCAACTTTTGTTCAAAAGGAAGCATTAATGTAAAATGGAGGTTGGCTACATTTTTCTCCTATACGGAAGCTTGTAAGCGAAGTAAATTCTCGCATTAATCACGCTTAATCTGTGTAGGGATTTTTGAATTACAGCCAAATCGCGCAGAACCAGTTGAAATGGCTAAAAAATAAAACACTGTTTGGGTGCGGGATAAAAAATTTCGGAAGTCGTATGTTTCGGGTAATTTATCATTCCTGCTAGATGCAAATAACAAAAGAACAACCTGTTCTTTTTTGCCATTTTACCCTCAAATGTGGAATACACAAACTCGTAATACGTTTTAATTAAAAATATTCATGTTCTAAGTTTACGTTTTGTAATGTATTTTATATATAAGTACAGCTATATTAAACTACTCTATACATATAAATACATGTGAAAAGCGACTGACTCACTAACTCCCTCGTTAAGAGATCTTAGAATCTATATTAAACTCGCAGACTTAAAAATTGGAAGGCATGTTTATTTTTTTAAGTAAAAAGCGGTTGAGAATGAGTTTTTTGAAGTTAGGCACCCGAGGGGGTATTACGGGGGCGTTATGTAAAAAATTCCCACTTTTGGACTATGAAACCCACACTCTTGTTGAAGTTTGAAAAACATGGGGTTTGCAGAGGGACACGATTCTCAAGGGGGTTTGCAGGTGCTCTGAGGGCGTTATAGATAAAATTTTGCGTTTTTGAATTATTAGACCTACAGACTTGAAATCTGAATGTATATCATGGACCAGTTTCGCCAGTTCAAAAAGATGCCGCAAATTCAAAATACGTAGTCAAATGGTTTGTTTTAAATATTATTATGTTGAAGAAAGAGTTTTCAATATTGGCTGCACATCACAGCATTTGGCGATGCCTTTTGATTTTACGAATTTTGTTGATGCTGTAATAAGCAAGCGCCCATATTTTTATGTGGTTATTATAAAAATGTCTATTAAAACAAAGAAATATTAGGAAAATCTATTTATATATAAATATAAAAGAGCAAATTGTAAGCGTGAATCAGTAAACTAAACTGATAATGCAAAATAAACTTTTGCTTAGAGAACTTAGATTAAAACTATTTTCTTATAAATAATTTCCTCGATGGCTTTTTTTCCTTGCAGTTTCTCAAAGAAATACTTTGGCTTTTTTTTATTATAGTTATTTCAATTGATATAGTAGATCTATTCTCGAGACGTTTCGATTACACCTTTGGGAAAAATTTAGCCCAAGAGAAAGCTCGAGCAAAATAAAAATTATATTCAAGTAATGATTTTCTAAAAGGTTAAGTTTTAAAATATATAACGTTTAATTTTTTTTAACAAACGTACTTGCTGTTAAAATATTAGTCTTCTTTATGGCAAAAAATAGTTATACTTTACAATGAAATTGCTTTAAAAAAAGTCCATAAATCTTAACCAAACTCTGAGTTATATCTTTTGATTGAAAACCAAAACGAAGTCCTGTACTTTTTTTTCTTTGCTTAAAGACACAGTTTTGAAAATTAATAGCCCATTATTTTTACCATTACGTAAACTTTAAGAAAGCCTATTACAGCAAAATAAAAATGCCTCGAGATTTAAATTGCTTCAGAAAAAAGAATACATATTTTACCTGTAGATATATGGGGAAAAATTCCTTAATATTAAGGAAAGTCATTATATATTTTTTCCCTGATGTTATCCCACTGCAAACAAAGCTACGGAAAAAAATGGGAACATAAATCTAGGTAACGTAAATATTAATAACTCCTTCGACAGATTACGTAGCAGTCAAAAAACTTATAGTGGAAAAATGAAAAAATAGCCTCGAAGAAGGTGTTTGCTAAAGAATCTTACTCAAAGTATAGAAATTGGAAATTCGAAATGATTGATAAATATACATATGTTAACTTTAGACAGCAAATTTTGTTACATAATTTATTTTTGCTTGGTTATTTTTAACACTTAAAGGTAGTCAAAAATAAGACAGATGATATTTCATATGCAATAACATTTTTGTAGTTTGTTGTGTTTAATATTAAGAATTCGAAGATTTTTAAAAGCAAAATATTTTTAAAAATTTCGTTTAAGGGAAATGCAATTGAATGTGTAACATACATGTGTTAAATCAACTATCATTTTTTGACATTTTATAAACTTAATTAGCAAAAAAAACATCAAAATTAAAAGAGAACCTTTTGTTTAATATCCCATATAAAATTAGAATGAAATATTACGCGATAATCCGATAAAAAAGAACTGTAAAATAAATTCTTTATTGCTTTAATTCCCATCTATTTACTAAGTTTTTTCAGGATTTAGTGCGCTTTCACGTAAATAAAAAAATGAATGCAAACATATACAAATTTGTACTTAATATTAATCACATTTTTGCTTGTTCCCTTTATTAAATTTTTCGATTTAATTTAACAGCTTTCAAAACACTTATTGTAAATGTTATTTAGTAGTATTGCTTAGTAAAATGGAGATTTAAATGATGAAATTCTGCCTTCTATGGAAATATCAACTAGAACAGCACTATAAATTCCCAATGCGGTTACATTAAAGCCCCTAAAACGCAATTTTAAAGTAACGATTTTAGGTACAAAACAGATATTTCTACTTCATATTTATTTTTAAGAATCGATTATACCTTAAATAGTTCATTTTAAACGTAAGTACTTAAGAATCTGATCATTGTATAAAAGCATATGCTTACTGTCAAGGTTTTAGTTTTGTTACGGAAAAACTTTGGACTTTATTAACTTTTCTGCCGAAAGGGTACAGTGGCCGGAAAGATTCGTTTGCGGGCCAAGGAAGATCATTCTTTCAATAAAACGGTGTGATTGCGGCGACAAAATTAGTCGCCAAATCTACCTATTTAGTGACGAAAACAGATGTCTCTACAAAAATCCAGATTGTTCTAGGATTATTATTAAGCGAAAAAAATTTCGAAGCTCCAATACGGTCCTTCCCAGCATATATATATAAAGCCACTGTGGAGTCAAAGATTCGACAGTGAGTGTGCTTTTCAGTTCACTTATGTGTAATAGAATTACGAATTCAGATAATTGTTTCAACATTTACATAACTTTTAAATCTGTGAAAGGGTGGAATTATACATGTTATTTGCTTCAAGATAGTATTAAATGTACTGTATTAGTTAAAGATTTTCGAAATACATTACGATTTATTCCTGCTTGTTAACTGTGTAGACCAGAGTTTCTGAAACTGTGGGGTGAACCCCTAAAGGGTGGGATAACCCTACGTGAGGGACGCGAGCCTATCGAAAAGTTGAAAGTAAAAGATTATTTAAAAATATTATTAATTTAATGAAATGAAGCAAAACAAGACACATTCTGACGTTATAAAAAATAAAATACACATTTACACTTATATCATATACAACGTTTGGGCCTTTGTACAAATTTAAAATAAGAATTATTTACATAGACATGCACAAATTTTTTTGTTTAATACTTTAATTAAATATTTCAGTACAAGCTGAAACTATTATCTTACTTTATCTTTTACTTTACTGTGAAAGTAACAACATTTCCTCATACTATTTCTTTCCACGTACACCACTAACTGAAATAAATTTAATTTCTCTGCAGAAACCTTTTTTTTCTTCACTTTTACTATTCTAACTAATATCACAATAAAAGCCTCTAAGCTTGTTTTTCTTTCCGCCAAGAAAGCAAGAAAGACAAATTTTATATGCCACAGTATAATATTACCATACTGTATGTTTAGCGTTGTTGAAACAGTTATTTCTTTATTTGTTTTCAAAGAACGTGACTTAAAAAGTCGGATATATTTGAAATATTTCTTCTATGTGTGTAGAAAGAAAGAGATATTTTCCACGCTGAAGAATTACGCATTTTATAATAAATTGAAAAGGACCACAGAAAGACAATAAGTTATTATAATCTTATTATAGAACAAGAATTTTGCAACCGGCAGAAATGGTTCTAAAATAAATTCGAAACAATTGGCGTATATTAAGGAAATAAAATATTTTTGTAATGCTCATCAAAGTTAATGATCAAAATAATATTTTATGTTTTATTAGTAAAAATAAATAAATTTTTCATGTAAGGAGATTGTAAAATCTTTATGCGCTATTCATTTTTCTTCGAAAAAAATGCCGATTCGCTTATTTGTTTAAATACCATCAAACGAGTCCTTATAGGTTTTTTAATAAATTTATTGATGATGGTACATTCAATCAGCCAGTAAAGTACACTGTTCCATTACTAATAAAAGTATTAAAAACTTTCAATTCATAAATTGGTCCCAGTTTTCTCAGTTTTGAGTGTATTTCGTTCAGATTTAAATGCCTCAGTGTGGTACATTACATTACAATGAACTCAAAGCTAATAAAAAATGTTCCCATTATATTTGTATTTTATTCCAAGAAACTATTCCATGCGGGTCCTTTTTTGACTTTCTCAATAAAATTCCTTTTTCAAGCTAGGCAAATTCGTAAAATTTTAAAATGTTTCAGTACAGATCTATTGTGCGGAAAATAATTATCTTTAAAGGAATTTATTTATTCTTCAATGTACTTTTGACTTTTTATCCACATTTTTAAAAATCATATAAGCACCTTTATTTTTTAAAATTATTTAAATATTTTCACCATGTCGTACATTTAAATATGAAATAAAACACAATGCATTTTTTAAGGAATAGTGAATAAACAGCCTATAGATTAAGCAGAATACCTTGAAAACCTTGAAGTCAACTTTTAGATGAGAGATGGTCAAACATTTAGCTATAAGTGATAACGCCAAAAATGATGAAAAGTCTATTGACAACTATGAATGCGATTACAAAAATGTTCGCTGTACCTCCTCCTTGCTTTAGTAGAGAAAGGTGGAGATCTCGCTAATTGTTGAGGTTCCCAAGGGTAGGGACTGATCACGGCATGGATTGAGAAGCCGTTAAATCGGATGCAAAATGATTACAAATAGGTATTCACAATATTTTCATGCTAGGCACGCTTCAAAAAAATCCATCCATAGGTGATATTTCAAAATTTTAAATAAAAGCATTAAAAAGATAATGGTTAAGTTATCTCTGTGTCACCACCACTGCTTACATTTTAAGATGCCTTTTTGCAGTTTTCACAAATCACCTTACAATGATCAAGGCACATGGAAATTTCGTATAATATGTTCGTAAAACAAATTTTATTTTCCTTTTTTGATGTCCTGACAAGAGGGAACAGTACCTTCTTGTCCATGTTCCTAGCGGTGTTTCTCTCTTTTTTTTTATGTGTAACATCTTTACTCTCGGTTGCTGGATATTTGTTGGAGTGATTTCGTGAAAAGGGACAGAAATGCGTAACAGGAAGTCGGGGGAAGCGCGCGCTGTTTGATTTGACCAATTCAGCGCCTTGGGGGTGTCTCTTCACTAGCCTCGTCTCGGGGTCCAACTGTAGTAGCAATTAAGACGCCAGCCTACCGCACATACCAGCCAGTCTTATTAGACTTCATCCAGAATAAACGTGATTCTTACACTCAATTCTCAAAGTCCCAGGGTTCACTGTGTGTGAAATCTGAGGATATATTTATATATATGTAAACTATATATTAATAATTATTTTTCCTGTTAAGCCTCTGACAAAGCTCATTATTCTTTAAAAAAATAGGAGTAAGTAATATGGAATTATTTGAATAAATATTTAAGTGCTTATCATTTTCATACTTTGAGGTAAATTCCTGTATCTGTCAATATAATATTTTTAATCGTGATTAAAAAAATATTTCTCGATTAAAAAAAACTAAGTAAAAGGGTATTTTTGATTTTCTCTAATATTTCTAGTTTTTAAGCATGCGCTTGACGGTGGCTCTTCGCTACCCTAGTCTGGGGGTCCAACTGTAGTAGCAATTAAGACGCCCGCCTACCGCACATACCAGCAGGTCTTGTCATTTTGGTAGTCGCATACATTTGTCCTAATCAAACAGTTCAAAAAATTAAAGATTTCCTGCATTTTGTACTTTTAGCGTATACCGAAGGTGGTTCTGCTCTTTTTTACAAAAAACTATCACTCGCTTCATATGATTTTGAGTGGTGATTTTAACGTTAACTTTAGTTTGCCAGAAGTCCAGCCGCTCATAGTTTTTCTAAAAGATGAACTCAAGCTCGAAATGAACACTAATCGAAATGTTTCGACAACTAACAGTGGTACTGTTATTAACGTCGTCTTTCAACAATTTTTAAATACTTTGAAATCACAAGTATGTGTGTCATACTTTAGTTTTCATAAATCTATTGTCTCTGCCCTTCCCCCAAATTGAACAATAATAAATATTTTTGATAAAAAAAACTACATTACTCCTTGTGTTAATGAAATAAAATTTTCATTAAAGATGTAATTATTCGATAGAAAATTATTTTCAGTCATAACCGATTCATTTCTTTCAGGATTAAAATAACTATTGCGTATTTACCATGATAACAAGTCAGATGTTACACATCATATGCGACTACTGTAAGACTCGTTTCTTTTTTTCTTCTTTTTTTTTGTTGTCTTGAATGAGGTATTGTATATCAGATATTTCTTTAATCCGGAGTCAAAATGAACGAGTAATGTGAATGTTAAACTCAGACCGTGTTCACAGGTGCTCTTTTAAAAGTTCATGACCTATTTTTCCTAGATCTGAGTGATTTGTGTGATTCAGGATTAAATAAAATACAGTCAATGGCTAGGCACGCGGCATCTCTCAGATGTATCTCAGCTCCCAGCAGAAAAAAAGTATCAAACGGAAGTTACAAAATTCTTGTTTCAAATTATTTTTTTTATAAAACTGAAAAATACTCTATTTTACAAGAAAAAAAATAAAAATGAACGAAATAGTACAAAGTTATAAGAACTGACGTTGTTAGGCGCGCTGCATCAATGGACCCTGCACCCGAAATATAAAGAAATCGTCCTCGTCACTGAATTCTAGGGCAAGTGACGAAAGGCAGGTAGAAGAAGGAGGGGCGCGTTCCAACCCAACGTGTGAACGCATCACCGAAACTATTTTTACTATGCATCTGAGAGATTCACGTGCCTAACGGAGGGTAATTTAAACCTTAGAACTATGTACGTGATATGTGAACAAGATAAGGGATATGGTAAGAATTAATTTTACTTATCTGGAATGAGGTACAACCTCTAAAACTCTCCACAAAGAAATCCTGTAATATCTTCTAAGTCTTACAGATCAACGCTCTATAGTTCAGGTAGTACTAGAGGGGTAATATTGCCCACAACACCTTCCATTCTTTATATCCTAGAAGTGGATCTGTTCTAGCTCAAAGGGCCAATTTGGTTCGACAGAATAAAACCCGAGTTGTAGAAGACACACATCGCGGAAAGCTCATTGTTGCAAAATAAGTTATGCGCATGCAATAATATGCAGCACTTCTTTTTCGTAACAATACTTTATAATAAACAGTAATGCTTTGTGACAATAATTCATCAATATTAATGTCGGAAATTCATCGTATAATTAACTTCTTATTTATACATAATCACTCCTAGTTAAGTCAAACTTTTAGCTATATGTACAACCAAATGCTTAGTAAAGTTAATCTCTTCTACACACCACTTCTTCGTAACAATACTTCATAGTAAACAACAATACTTTGTGACAATTTGTTAACATTGAGTTCAGTTAACTTCTTAGATATATATATAATCAAACTCAGCTATATACAGCCAAATTCTCTCTCAAACTTTAAGCTATATACTGCTGAATTCTTACTAAAATTAACTCTTAGCATGAGGTATAGTTAAGCATTTAGATTAGTGGTAATTCTTTAATGAAATTTAGAGTATGGGCTCCTGTTCGTTATTACAATCTATGTGAAATAACACATTTGAATAAATAATGTTGTTACATACAACAAAGTGCTCTGATGATAATTTATCAGCATTTGCGTCAGAAGTTCATCGTTCAGTTACGAGAACTGAAACTTCCTTACACTTCATCAATCACCCGCGCTCATCATCATGATTACCTTTGACCTCGTAGATTACGATAGTCATGACGACACTAATAATTAAGATGTAAGGATGATCTTGATTGTTACTAATTTGCAACATATCCCAGAGTTAATCTCACAAAGCTTTGAAAGAACAAAGGTTTGATTTAATTGTTTATTTCATTTGGTTAAATTAAGAAGATTTTTTTTTCACGAAAGTTTTTCAATATTTGTGTAATATTTTGTTTCTAGTGCGCCCGCAGTAAAATTCTAGTATATTGTGCAATAATTACTCATTTTCAGATGTTTCAATGCATTTATATTGTAAGAAGTCAATCTCTTTCTACTTCCTAGTAATTGAAACTTTTTCTTATTTTTTTTAAGAAAATCTTTTACCACAATTCTAATTTTATTGTACCGTTTTTTCTCTTTAAAATCCTAGTTTGAAAGAAATTTAATCGTTTCCATTATTTTGTTAAAGACATTAATTTGAAAAACCTATATTATATATGATAAGATTTCAAAATATATGAAAATCTAATTTAAATGTGTGTAATTCAAAAGTTAATAGCGTGAGTCGATGTATTTGCTCTGAGGAAAGAAAAGGTATCTTCATAAAATAATTAGTTAATAGTTGGGACATGAATATCCCCAAAAATTAATGAAACTAATAAATCTTGCTTTCAGCGCGCAAATTTCATGTGACGTCATAGTCACATGATAGCTATAATCACGTGTTTCCAACCAATCAGTTTATAGATTTTTGTGACGTCATAGTCACGTAACTACAATCGCATGTTTCCTAGCAATCAGTTTATGGATGCTTGTGATGTCAGTCGCATGATAAATACAATCACGTGTTACCAGCCTAATTAGTTCATGCTTTTCAATGTTGCCAACTTTTGCTTTTTGTAGAAACTTTTTTTAAAAAAATGTTCATATTTGTCAACAATAAAAACGCACGAAGATAAACAAAATGCACTTGATGTAAAAATACTTATAAATCATAAGAATTTTATTTTAATTTGGAATACTTTTTGTGGAATCTTATCAAAATTTTAGTAGTTGAACAACATCTAGTATTAGTTTTGAATTCATTGGAAAACACACGTGATTACATTTATCATGTGGCTATCATGAATTTATTCCATTGTAAAGGAAGTAAAAATGTTCTGTAACGTTTGGAAAATCTGGATGATGTCCATTCCATGATAATTTTGTACTAGGATGGAATAGACACTTCAATTTATTTAATAAATTAATTAAAGTCCTTAATGAGAATACAAAATTAAAATACTGAAATCAATTGAACCAACTTATGAGCTGACTTAATATTTTTCGACCATTTACAAGTAATGTTTTTTAAGGAAATTTAAATAAAAAAATTAGTAAAATGAAAAAAATTAATTTTTTATATCAAGAAAAAACTTCATTACAATCTATGATCCGCAAAATGTGAGCCAATTAAATTATTCCATACCACAAATTTCAATATTCTCAAAGAAATTCTTTTGACCATATTATTTATTCAATGCATACCCAAAGAAATACTGTAATATTCATTTATGTATTCCTTTTGAAATCTATATCCGCAACACACAAGAGAGTATTTAATAAATTACTTGTCCTACATAATATGCAAAATATTCTCATTATTCCCACTAGAAGCAGAACAATTAATCGGAGAAGGGCTATTTTTGCCTGGCATATTGCAGGAGGGCCACACCCTCCTTTTAGACATTCGTATCGTTTCTTTTGACACTCCCTCCAGACGCGGATCGCGATACAGGATCTCGATCACCCCTTGCGTCTGACAGCTCTTTGCTTCTCATCTGCCAAACACGTCACACGAAAGCAGTCCGCTCAATTATGGATAAGTTTATCAGGAAAACGGAAACCTTCCTCTTTTCTGCGCCTACGCCTAACACGAAGCAGAAATAGGATTTTTACGCAGGACTTTGTTGACTAGTTGCGTGAAATGACGTTTAAATTTTTTAAAATATTGGTAGGAGCTATTATTCTTATGTGTGAATGGCGTCCATATATTCTGACGTGTAGGTAGTGTTTTCGGAATAAAACCATTTCCTGCTTCATTTTCAAAAAGGCATTTTAAAAAACATCAAAGTTATAATCTTAAGTGACAATTCCTATATTTTCCACCCCTCAGGGGGCTCACCTTCTTTAGGTGAGTACGGGTGTCACAATCCCGAGGTGCCCTAGTGATATTTTCCTTTTCCCACGGGGTTTACTGTCTTTGGTAAACACGGGCTTCACGAACCCGGGGTACCCTAGTGATCCTTCTCTATTTTCAACCCTCTTTCTTGTCATTCAATTCATTCTTTCTTTCTCTCTTCCCATCTAGACCACAGATATTAAAACAAATGTTTGGCGCAGTATAGCCGAAATAGGCTCTTGCCCCAATAAACCCCAAAATCACTCACTCACCCTATACTTTCCACAACAACGTTAAAAAATCCGGAAGAAAAATATAATACCCACCCGTTTCGCTGGGTATTTCATTATGTTGTTAGACAATACAGTAGTACCTCAAGCTTCAGTCATAGGTAGGACTAAGTGATAACCGCTTAAATCGAATTCGCGTAAGTCGGGGTATAATTCAGCAAAATAAATATATGTAAATTAGTTTTAGTTGCAACCGGAGAAAGAAAATAAAAATTTAGAACGCGAATTTCGGACGTGAAAGAAAATAAAAATTTAGAATAATTGTAAGGGATGACCCGTGTCATATGCCTTAGCGTGAGAGGATCGGAAGGAAGATTAGCCGTAGTCAGAACAAACTTTGTTTATTAACAATCGTCAACGAAGACACAAATTGAACAATTCGAACTAAAAAATGCATCTATTACTAAATATGTGAAGCAATCGCGCGATGGACATGATACTAGGAAAATTAATAAATTGGATCACTTAAGTTTAGGCAATACGCCTTCTAATTCAATTTTTGTGTAATACAAATTTAACGCTTAAATGACCAAATTGTCAATTTTAATGTTAATCAATTAATCTATTCACAATACATGAATGTCCAATTATTTTAAAATGAAAATTTAACTGTCAAGCAGATAGTTTGTTGAAAATACAGCATGACACATATTTAGCACATTATAGAATTTTAAATGGTACTCTCCCCAGTTTATATCCTCACAACCTATTTCCATTTCAAAATGAATTGAAGATTCCTGACAGATATTTATGACCAGGCAACAAATTCTTGGTTTGTAAAATCGCAGAGTAATGGAGATGTATTTTATGTAGTTAAAAAGATTATGGAAGCGTTTCAGAAAGAGGTTATGTGTGTGTGTGATCAATGCCATTACAGGTGTGTAAAATTATCATGTTCGGCTTGGTATACATGTGAATGCTCAGATAATCATGCACCATGTAAACATATTAAGTTCATTCTTAAATTGTTTGAGAGATTCCATGTTGTTGAAAATGTTGAATATACTTCTTTCCATATCTCAGATAGAAAGTGTGGTGTGGGGTCTTCCGCCAAAGAAATATGTAATGACATAAGAAAAACCAGGAGACTGAACTTCTACTTGTAGTATTAAATTGTTTATTGCAAGGTAAAATAGTTCAGGAACAATTGTCTCAACATGCAATTCAGTAAAAGAAAGGTAAAAAGTAATTACTAAAGAATTATTTACCTGATCCTCTTGTACCTACCTCCCAATCAGCATTTAAACTAGCAGTAATAGCCAACTAATTGGGGATATAAAAAGGAAAGCTCTGGAATGTTCTTTTTTTAGTTGTCAAGAAAGAAAACATTCAAGCTCAGGCAAGTCAGCATTACTCAATTCAAAAGCTATTTGCAAAAAAAAACTTAACTGTATCTTTAACACCTGATATATGCTTGTAGTGGAGTTGTTTTATGTTTTCCAAGACATTTAGCTATGTTTTTATGGGGTAAAGTTGTTGCATATTTTTATATCAGATGAGGAGGTAAGTAATTATCAAAAATGACCAAATTTTTGTCACAAATGGCTTTATGGCAGTATATTAAAAGTATATAATTTAAAAATCATGCAGGATAGAGATTCCATTGCAGTTGAATGTTACCACACAAATTTTGGAAAGTGATGGGAATAGGGTAATTTTTTATATCATTCATTCTTAATAAAATTTTAGGCAAAAAAATTGATTTATACTTTTGGAACATACGAATTTAGAAATTACATGTATACTTTTTGCAGGTAAGTGTTTAATATAAAATATATAGAATCAGGTGATGTTAATGCTTGCTATCAATACAAGCAAAACTATATACTAAAGTAAGTAATATGTTTTAACTTATGTGTAAATAATTCTTAATAATAAATTATTCATCATTTTGATAATATTTGTGCTGTTTGTTATACAGGAATAGACCTTGAAAATCTGCCTTGCCTATACAGGTATTTCATCCATATGTTACATTTCATGGGTGATGAGGAAAGTGGTAGTGAAAGTAATGATATAATGTGATTGTCTTTTTAATGGTATAGATGTACTAATAAGGATTTATTTATTTTTTTGTCCAGTAATGGACCAGTTTTTGATATACTATTTGTTTAATAAATACTTTAAATAGTTATAGTTTTTCAGGTTGCTTTATATGTGTTCTGTGTACCAACCAGATGAATGAAGTAAATATTCTTACATCTCTGAAAGTCTTGAATGACTTTTTGATCTTAAAAAGTGCTAGATGGAATTTTCAGCTGTGGTGACATATACGTTATAATTGCATCACAGTTGTGAAAGACTTTCTAAAGCATTAAAGATTGTGTAATGTAATTAATTATATATATATAGTAAGTAATATTTATTAATTATATATATATATATATATATATAGTAAGTAATATTTATATGATGGGAAATGCAATACAAGTTAATATTTTATTTAGTTTTAAAAGCAATCAATTGTCTACTTTTTTTAAGACTGTCAACAATATTAGTTACACAACACTTTTTAATACAGTAGGTATAATCCAAAACCATTTGAAAAATACAATGGTTTGTGCAGTAAAGTAGCTTAAAGAGTGGTGCATTCCATCTTATGTCAAAGCGGTACAAGTAATAAATTTTTCTTAAATCGAAAAACCTTGTATAGTTGATTTTTCATAATTTTTACATGCTCCATAAGTAAACAATCATTAGCTGCATAGTTATTTATATTAAAATTTTAACATTTACATGCAACATAAATACATTTAAGAAAAAAAACGTTTAACAGTACATGTTTTGTAAAGAAAATTAGGAAACTGTATTTCTTTTTTTTAAAAAAGGTATAAAGCATTCATTCAGTTTTGAAATCCTAGAAATATTATGTAAGTCAATTATTTCTTTGAACTTTCCATAATAAATGATTCTGTTGTAGCTAAGTTCATCAAAATCGTTTCCTTCAACCACATAAGTTATACTAGAATCCTAAGAGGGTTTTCAGATAAAAATATAACTTAGTTCTTCGTTTTGCTAGTTATTTTTATAATGCTTGATACTCAGCTTAACAAATATTAATTTTTTTAAAATACTATTGAAACTTCAATATTTTCGCGATTTATACTTTTGTATTACTATTTAAAAAAATTTCCAGATGTGCTAACTTTTGAAGACTTTCAGAAATATATAAAACTTTCAGCTAATTGATGAATTGAGCCTTCACATAACAAATAGCGATCTTACATCGATAGATTAAATCAGTCGCATTAAAATAGAAAGATAGCTTTTTATTGAACCTCGTAAAAAAGTTTGTTAATGTCTGTCTCAATTGCTACTATTACTTATTCAAAACTTGCATAAAGACTTATATTATTATACTAATATTTTATTTTAGTAAAATGGTGAAATTCCGTAGAACTATTATTCTTGGAAGGGTTTTATTTGAAATGTAAGAAGATATTGCTGCAAAATAAAAGATTCGCAATAATATACTTTAGTATTCTAATGATATATTTCAATTATTGTGAGATGAATGAAAGAAATGCATTTATTAATTTCAGTAATGAAACATGTAAAACGAAATACAAAACAGGGTCGGATGTGTGTAACGAGACAAAATTTGCTTGATAGTAAATTGAGAGAAACTCAGGAACGATCACAACAATCTCATATTAGAAATGATGATTATAAAAAAGAATTCAAACAACACCTTATTTATTATAAATTTTCCGATAAATATCTCCGAAGTTTCGGGTTTTTTTTAATATCTAACTATTGGATTCAGTTTATTAATCAGCAATAAAATAAAGAAATGTTTAAAAAATTTGCTTAGTATAAAAAATGCATAAAATAACAATTGAATACTATGAAATTAGTAAAATTAGAAACCTGTGTTGCTCCATGACCCAATCGATCAATTTAAAACATTGTCAGCATATATATATACCTGATAAGATTTGGGCTAAAAAAACAAATTAAAAACTTCCTTACTGAGATCACTATGTACCCTAAGCTTAACATTTATAAAAACAAAATATAGACCTTTATAAATCGTTTCTAGGTTTAAAAAGAAAGAAGGGGGAAAAAAACATTGTTTTAGCGAAATGATTTTATGTTCATTGCAACAAAAAAATTAATTATTTGTTAGAAGTTTTTCGATAAATATCCGAAGTTTCTCGGTACTTTTGGCTTCCTAATCATTAAATTAAATTCTTCAATTAACAATAAAATAAAAAGATATTTATTAAATATGCTCAATTATATAAAAAACAACGCATAAAATAACCATTGAATACCATGAAATTAGGAACCTGTGTTGCTTCAAGATCTAATCATTCAATTTTAAATATTGTTAACTTACATACGCTCTTAAGGCGATATGGTACCATCTTCACAATTTTTTTTACTTTTAATATTTGATATTTGGTTTTAATTGCATTTTATAAAGGTTACTATTTAATAATAATTCCATTGCAAAATGTTTGTAAAATTTAAATTTTTTTACCTTTTTTAAGCATTTTTTAAATCCCTAAGGCTTTTTAAATATTTTCAAAAAATTTTTTCCAAGTGTCTTATAATATACTACATAAAACTGTGCATGTTTTTTTTTCTGCTGCTGCTCTTTAATTTTTTATTAATTTTTTTATAGTTAAACTTCCAAAAATTCCCAAAAAAACATTAATTTTGATTTTGAAATTTTTTAGAAAAAGTACTAAACACACACATGTTAGAGCACAGTTTTACAAAACATACATTTCAGAACATGTATAAAAAATTTCAAATCCATACTTCAATTACCAAAAAGGCCTTAGGGTTTTGAATAACAGTATATGTACAAAAATTCAACATGGAGAAATATGAGTTTAAGTTTTCATTCCATGAATAGCATGATATAATATTCATCGAATAGTCTGAAACTTTTATGAAATGTTAATTAGCTTATTTAAAACTACTTGCCATAAAAAAACTGTACAAATGTAGAACAATTAAACAGTATACTGCCGTAATAAATATATAGAAAAAAAACGAATGAAAGATCAACATTTCATAAAACTTTATCTTAATAATTATAAAAAAAAAATACACACACTTCAGAGCTAATTCCAAGCTCAGAGCTAATGCACAACATGTACAAAAGATGTTTATGCCTTTATTTTTTATTTCCATGATTTTAAAAGCCTTCGCATGTATTGTACACGAATAAAAGCAAAATCAAATAATTTATAGATAAAATACATCAAAATCTAAGAACTGTATATGTGCATTTGTTTAAATAAATATCTTAAAATATTTTAATAATAAAAGTGTTGAATCTCGCACACATGGGATATATATATATATCACCAAAAAACAAATATATAAAAATGGGGGAGTTTTTCTATTCTTGCGAATTAGATTTTTAATTACCCGAGTTATCAAAATGAGATTTAGTATTTGTGCTTTGGGAGTATCCGTTTTGAAGTTTTAATTTCATTCATAATAATATCATAAAAAGCACGCACACCTTTTAAATCTTGACCAAATCCATTTGATCTTCCAGTAAATAATTCACAAACTAGAATTTTTGCATGAATTGCACAATTCTTTCTTAAAATGATTTATTACTGCTTGTATAATGTCAATCTCATTGAAGCGTATTAGAAAAATAATTAATTCATTTTTTATCAGGCTCTTTTCTAGCAGATAATCTGAAATGTAGGCGGGGTAGTTGCTGTTTAGCGTCAAACATTGCTCCATTACTTTATGAAAAATGCAGGTAAAGCTTTGAAATTTTGCAGGCATATTTATAAAGATTCGGGGTATCAAATAAGCCAATAAAAAAATTTCGACAGTTTAATGATTTTTAGTGTACCATATCACCTTAAGTGACTAAGTTCTCTTGCAGAGTTTCACGTTAATCAATCACTGCTATTTGTTGCAGTCTATAACATCTCCCTTCCTTAATTCGAAAGTTTAATCTTTAAATACACTATCTTTAAATACACTATCTTTAAATACACAAATCTGTGCATATATCGCGTCTTCTTCATCGGAGGAAGAAGGTTTTCAATAGAATAAATTTTAAAGGCCATTTTCCCCAAGAGGACTGTTAGTAAGAAAAACAGGAATAGGACCCTTTACAAAATGTTTAGAATAATCTTAGATAATGCAAATACAAGTTTGGAAATGGAAGTTATTCTAATGTAGATGGTTTCATAAAATCTAAAAATTAGTCTGCATTTATCTAATATCCGGAGCACTCTTGCTTCAATACTTGACTAATATTCCACTTGTGAATTAACTATACGATCTCCTGTCACTAACGCTATGTTTTCTTCTGTCTCAACTTTCAACCATCATCTTGCCTACTGTACGACAAACACTTAAATAGAAGTTCTGATTTTCATAAAACCAAGTCTACACAGATAAAGTTTTTCAACTGAAATCACAGTTAAAAAGATCATTTTACCCAAGAGGAATATTAGTAGAATCGCGAATAGACCCTTTACAACATGCCTACCAAATTTCTCACCTGTAGGTCTAACAGTTAAAAAACTGGTAACTTTATTTGTCTATATCGTCTCTTCAACCTCCTCGATTTCCGCTATATATATATATATATAAACCTGTTATTAGCGAACCTCTCTACAAAAGGGACGTGTTCGCTCATTTTAAATTTGTAGTTCTAATAGCTCTACAAATATCGTAATGAGTGAGTGGGTCGCTTTTCTCTTACATATAAATAGATATACATATTTGGATACTCCCTTGATTCATTTTAAATCAGTTTCTTTTCCTTTCTGCTGAGATTTCTATAGCAGTATTTTCAGCATAATAAAAACAAAAATAACAGTTGCTAGTTGCAAATGTTATATATTCAATACAGCTGGAATGAAGTTTTTTGTGAGAATGATATTTGAATGGATAGTTTTCTCGTTAAGCTTTAAACTGTAGAGCGTTGGGCGTTAAAGATAAAACTAAAGGTGGTACATTCGGGTTTGGATTCAATAAAGTCTCTCTGCAATAGTTTTTTTATTAATTTCAGCCAGGTTTTTTATGGACACGTTCTTTTCTCAACTGTCCTCTAGAAAAGCAAAATTTCACTGGAGGGCACTTCGGCTGCTTGGGGTTAGTATGACGAAATCATTTATTGTTAGTATGACGATAGTGATGACAAAATGAATTCTCCTTTAATCTCTGCTAAAATTTCAAAAACAGTGAAAAAGGTTAGTTTTAAACTCGTGTTTTGATTGCAAACCAACTAAAAATAATAAGTGCTAAGATAAAAAAATACAGATTTAATACAACTTGAATGCCAATTTATGATCAATATTAAACTTATATGAGATTATTAGTTGTTGTTTTTTCCATTCCGTTTATATATATTGTTACATAGATCGGGGTTCGTGGATTTTATGCAAAATCAGTTGAAAACAACAAGGCAATTCCTTAAGAAAGATGAGCATTTAGTGTTGAAAATCAATCCTTGAAATACAGGATTCAATAGCCAAGTTCGTAGAATAAATATCAGAAGGATTTCACACCTTCAACAGCACTCAGATACAATTATCAGTGTTTAAAATACACATACGTAAAAGATTATCCTCGAGCACCGCTCGTAATGTTGAACAGCCAAGTTAATCGCTAGTCTTCACGGTCAAGGCAAGTTTACGAATCGCTAGTCAAAACCAGACTGACTGTTGCTGCGAGTATCGCTCCATTTATAGCCGTGGTCGAAACTTCGAGAAAGATTCGCTCGCTTCATAGATCGTGAAATTAGTGGATTTCTCTACTAATTTCTAGAAGAATCCAGAGGGTTCCAAACTCGCCAACATGATCGCCAATGCCGCAAATTGATTGTCAAGGTTGCCAAATTGGTCACCAAAAATGATTCCAACTTGGCTCTATCGCCAATATTTCGCCAAGTTCCCATTGAATCGCCATTATAACGTAAGGGACGGCGTTGCTTGTGAATATAACAATTTTGAAAATAAAATAAATATAGCATAGAGTAATATAAATGCATTGCACATCCAAATACGAATTATTTACATTTTATACAAAATTCGTAACAATATATAAAATAATTTTTATTCTTTCACTGTGTTGATTTCAGGAACAATAAACTGATTTAGTTGTTATATTTGCATTTTAATTATAATCTGAATAAAATACTGTGAATCAGCCCCTCTACACGATGAGTCTTCAGTGGCAATTGGTTACAAAATTACGAATGGGCAAAGCCGGTCTCTAGTTCGAGACTATGACCACTCGGCAAGTGAGAACACTCCAAGTATTCAAAGAAACATATTGCTAAGTAGATAGAGGTTCGTGAAATTTATGCTATATGCTTAAAGAGTGAAAAAATTCTTTGAAAGTGATGAAAATTTACTGTCGAAAAACAATCCTTAAAAATAGAGGATACAACCATAAAATTCGCACAATATGTCCCAGAAGATTTTCACACCTTCTACAGGGCTCACGCACAATTATTATTGTTCAAAATTACAAGAACTTAAAGTTTATTCGCAAGCAACTACTCACTAGTGAACTCTTCAACAGCCAAAGTAATATTGACTCAGTTTCAAAAAGAGACCGCTATTTATAGCATGCTCAGCTATTTTCAAGAAATTTCTCGCAAGATCCAATGACATCATAGTAAATTATGTTAAAAGATTCCTGCGGTATTTTCCATAAGCATCTATTGGGTAGAGAAAAATGATGCCAACTTGGCTATATCGCCAATAATTCGCCAAGTTTCCATTGAATTGCCATTATAATGTAAGGTTCAACGTTGTTTCCGAATATTATAAATTTATTGTAAAAAATGCAACAGAAAGTAATATAAACGTATTTAACATCCAGATATAAATTATTTACACTAATTTACAATAAAACTAAGCATTATATATGCAAAATTCGTAACGATATTATGCTGTTGGAATATTTGGAGACTAAAACAAATTAATAAAAAAAAGTAATACACTTTAGATAAAAAGAATCATTTTTAGTAGGTAGTCGTTCTGCTTGTATTCTGATTTTTAAAGGAAAGGTTTGGCATTAATACTGGCCACTGTAGCCAAGTGGTCAATGTAAAGGACTCGTGGACGGCATTTCATGAGTTCGAACCTAGTTCTTCTGAAGACCAACCGCGTAGGGAAGTGAGGCATATTAAATCTGTCAAGAGCTCAATAATCCACCTGTTGGTGTGGTGGGGAAGTTAGAAGAGGGGTGTAAGCTCATGTGTCGTCCTCGTCACTTGACCATGGTTCAAAATGACGAGGTCCGTTGCCAAAAGCCCTCATGTAGCTGAATAAGACGACGTTACTATTAACTCACTCGGCATTATTACTAAACTTTTTTTTAAAAAAATGTAATAATTAAAATATCTATTGAAACAATCAAGCATTTCTTTTGTTTAAAACAGAAGCTTTCTTACAGTTAAATTAGTTTTTTCTCATCTTTGAAATATCATCAGGGCAATCTAAAATTTTTAAAGGAATATTAAAATAAATACTTATTAACTTAAGAAGGAACCTATTTTATCAAAAGTTATTGCTTAAAAGGTATTCTGCATCTTGTCATTTATCGAGTATTGAATTCTATCGAACCCGTTGAAATTTTACACATCTAACACTTCTTTTTCTACAAAAGTGTCAACCGAAAGTGTTATATCTTTGATTTTCTATTCACACTCAATGCAACTACTCCGCGTAGATAAGAAATATTCCTTTATCTACTGTTAGAATGAAAATACACTTTTTTATTTTCTATAATATTCGGTGGCAATATGTGCTCTTTTCGTTTGCTTCTTAAGATCGATGGAGCACGAACACGCTTCCTTTTGTAAAATGTTTCAAGCATCCCTCCTTTTTGTGCTTGTTTCTAATACTTTCCCAGACTCTCTAAGAAGTTTACAATATATAACATAGATGGAGGAGCAGGATCCGACAATATGGAGTGCGCATAAAGAAATGTAAGAGGGCGTCTAGAAGTGCGAAATAAAGTAAATAATCTCTCTTCCACTTTGGAAAACACGAATCCTTCTCCTGAGGGTAAAAACGACGAGCAAGACATTTAAACATTTCGCAAAGGTCTTTCATTTGCACAGTATTAGCCAACAGTGAAATAGTCATATTTTGAGACAGGAGATGATTTCAGACACAATATATTTTTCTCTATTTTCTGATTTATTTTATGATATAAATAATACCTAACGGGGGGTGAAATAACCCTTGTTTCTCAAGTTACAATATTTATATTTTATTAAATCTTTTAAAATTTTCGCCCAGCAATACACCAAGCAGCTCTCACACTTAATTAATTTAACAATATAGTGATAGCCTCTTATATGTAATCAAAATTTATCTACAAGAGAGAGATGAATAAACATGATTAACAATGAAAAGAATTGAAATTGCAAGATAACTAGACAACAGAATTTAAAAGGAAGTATGAAAAATTAAAATAATAGAGTTAAATATAAAAGATATAAAAGAATGGATGCTACAGTATTATCAACATTGCTGACTTGGGACAGCTTATATATAAAAAAATTTATATAAAAGTGGGGTTGAACATGTTTTGTGGCCTACCAACCTTCCCCCTTTCTGTTAATAATACTGAGTAAAAACCTATTGAAAATAATAGATAGGAAATCTAAATCAATTATGAGAAAAAGGTAACTTAACTAAAATTGCATACAGAAACGCAGAGCCCACGGTAAATCTGAGTACAATAAACAAGTTATATTGCCAGATTCTGGACCCAAATGCATATTCAAAGCAAAGCAATGGCTGAAAAGTAGCACTAAGCAAAAGTATGAAAAGAACAGAAATAATAAATTAAGAATTGCAATCAT
The DNA here is from genome assembly GCA_019973975.1 of Trichonephila clavata. NCBI lineage: Eukaryota > Metazoa > Arthropoda > Arachnida > Araneae > Nephilidae > Trichonephila > Trichonephila clavata. The sequence goes on from BMAO01027436.1 coordinate 57,705, forward strand.
ACTACCATTATCTTAGGGACACTAAGGTTACATGATTTTTAAAAAAAATTATCTAAAATTAGAAATTGGGGGTATTTATAACTATCTAGGAAGAATAATATATTTATAATAATAACCTGTTTATAAACTATGGAAATTTAATCCTTACTATCTAGAATTTCATTCTTCAAATATCTATTAATAAAATTAATTAGATATTTTTGAATTAAACAGTATTTAGTAAAATATTTATAGTTTTTTATTTTTTCTAATTTATTTCAAACTAGAAATTTATTGCGTTGTGTGTAATTAATAACAATCTTTCTGAATGTAGAAACATGCACATTACTCTCCCAATGTGGTAATTTTATAATATTGGAAAAATTTGCTTCATAATTGTTACTATTTGTCTGAATTAAATTAAGATATTGTGTATTAAAATTAATGTTAGGTTTAAAGTTGTCTTGCTTGCCTAAAATGATATAATTTCTCTATCTCTCTTTATGTTGTGACTCGAGAAAAACTATTCTTCAATTACAATATTCTTTTATTGTTCTTCACTCTCTCGACAAGCAGGACAAATGAGGCTATTTACAGTTTTGAATAAATGAAGCTATTTACATGAAAGACGAATTGATTGAGCACACGCTCCGTAAACGTAAAATATTATAAAGTTCTTTGCTTAGCGTAAAACGTAAAACTACCTAGAGAACATTCCATAAACTTATTTACTAAAATTCTGTTGCCAGATTCAGAAGTGAATAAACAAACGCAAAACAATTATCAATTAATACAAAACAGGAAATGTTGAACTCACTAGGAGTGGCAACACTTTATATATTTATATATACGTAAAGATAATAATCTTAATACTAGAAAAAAAAACAATACTAAAAGTACCGCATTTATTCATGGTGTCACTGATAAATACGGTAAATGAGGTGTCAGTGATTCTAAGCCACCGATCAATAATTCTCAACACAATTTTGTGAAAAAAAGAGTGAAATGGTTTATCAATATCCGATATTTACAAAATGTTAAGAACTTTTAAAATTAGATTTTGTTTTACCAGTAGTAAAAACATTTAAATACATAAATGATCTATAATTGATCGAATCATCAGAATCATGTTAAAATTCACACATCCAACGAATTTTTTCATCTTCGATTCTAAACCATACCCGATTTTCAGTGGCATTAACAAAGGGGAAAAAAGTGCGTCGAATAAATACGCCAAGTTACCCAATCCTAAATATAAGGTAAAAAATATTAAGGCAAAATGATACATAAGCATAGGACATGCTTGGATCATTTTAAAAAATCAGTTTCCTCGCTGTCTTTCGTAATTTTTTTAGTTGTGGCAACACTTGTTTCTAAATAATATTGTTAAGAATCAATTATTCCAAAGATAAGTATTATCCTAATATTTTTTTGCTTTTAGTGAGATGTTTAATTCTGAACATTTTGTCAGCCACCTTTACGTCAATTATAAGTGGCATGTGTTACCTCTTTATGTTTTCAGTAACAATGTGCAAAATAGGTCAGATTTATAAGTACATATGTTATCGCTAAAGTTTTAAAGATGTTAATGTGCTGATTACTTAGCTAATCTGTAGATTTACTTATTTGCTTTGTAAGAATGCGGAATCACTAGTTTTCCACATTTTGAATAAGTAATCTTCATAATATATATGAAATTTCCATATCGGTAAAGTTCAAACACAACAATGTCTTGGTACCAGGCAGGATTTCGAAAAATGTGGCTACAAATCCAAATGTATCGCAAATAGGCGTGCTTGTTGCAAAAATTCAATGCTACGCAATTCAAAGTGTCACCAATCTTATGATCTCACTAACAAGTAAGCATAATTGTATCATGTTTTTTTAAATTCATATTTCCTTAATTTTAATAATATATTAAATCTTTTGTTTTTAGCGCGTTTTTCACGTAGTGGAACAAAAGCGCTATTAGGACGCAAATTTCGTCTTCGTCTTCGTTCCATATTTTGTCGTACTTTTTTCTCAGCCAATAAGCAACCAATTAACCTCGGGTTTTTGGCATTGGGTCGCATTTGTGCCCTAGATGAGCCGAATCATATTTAAATTTTCCCATAGTTTCCCCAATTTTCCTACAAATTTTCCTGAATTTCGCTAGTTTGTAACAAAATTTTCTCAAATTTTACCTAGTAAATTTATTGTTTGCAAAAATTTTTTTTAAAAAAATCTACCTGCATTTTGGAGGAAATCTTCACAAAAAAAGTTCAGAAAATAAGTATAAAAGGCTCTGATTTTACTAGTAAAAAGTTCATTAGTTGCATTATTGCAAAATACAACATGTGAAAAACGCGCTAAAATTACTTGGACATGCCAATGATTAACATCTTGTTTTGTATTAAAATTTTTCAATTTACTGTTGATTGATTCTATCAACTAATTTGTTGTTTGCCTGATTGTATTAAAGTTATTCTTTAGATATAGAAAAATAAATAATATGTTAATTTCCCCTTAATTGTTAAAACGTTTTAAGACTTTAGATTCTATGTATTATATTTTTTCGCTTGATGATTGATTCTATGAAATATGTTGGTTGTTCGATCGCATTAACTTGATTCTTTAGATAGCGAATAGAAACGTTGTTGTTGATCCACCAAAGGTATTATTTACACTTTAACGAGTTCCTAGTAGGTAATGTACAAATTAACGAATGTCGAGTAGATCAGCGATTCTCAAACTGCGGGGCGTGCCTCCTAGGGGGAGTAATAACACTACGTGGGGAGGCAGCATATCGGAAAGTCGAAAATAAAAGATTATTTAAAAATTATTAATATATTGAAAGGAAGCAAAACAAAATACTTTCTGACATAATAAAAATAAAATTCACATTGCATTTTTATTGTGTGAAATCGTGTCTAATTTAAGAATTAGAAAGGAAAAATTAACATAATACTTATCATATCACGTAAAAGTAACTAACTCACTTGAAGCATCTATTAGTTAAAAGTAACATATACAAAATGTAATACTTATCTTGATAACTTGAGCGATTTATAATCAACTCCTTATTTTTGCTCTAGAGTTAGAGTATATTATTATCACACTCAATACATTGTTATTGTATTGGAGGGTGTGATGAAAAATTGGGTCGCAAGTATTGAAAGTTTAAGAAGCACTGTTGTAAGTAATCTATGGATTAACTGATTTCTGCACTTTAGCGGTAACATATAAATACATATCATGTGATAATAGTACACTGAATGAGAATATCTATCACATAGTAAAACATTGCACAACTTTCAAACTCATTGCAAAATACTTGGTTTATTACATATTCGAAATTAATCCAAAGGGGTGCCTCCACCATTTTTATCATACATCCAATTTTCCCCTTTAAGACCGACATTATTTTTCCCTTCCCGATTCCTCCCGATAAAACCCGATCCTGTGCGAAAAGGGGGATGTGTAATTCCCCCCTGGAGAGAGGCGAGGAGTGATTAATGAAAAGTGGTCCGAGGGCTCTTTGGAGGACTGCCAAGAAGCTACTTGTACCCAGTTCGACCTTCCGACGTCCTTCCAGATTCCAAACAGCAAGAAAAGAAGAAGCCTCTTCTTTAGAATCGATGGATCAGGCAAAAAGAAGAAAAATTTAAAATTTGTTCCTGCTCCATTTCAGATGACTCTTCTTCTGAGATAAGTCTTCCTCCCTGGAAGAAGTGAAACATGTTCTTTTAATCTCCGGGAATAAGTTACTGGTTCCCGGAATGTGTGGACGTGTTACATGATCCGAAATCTTCAGATAATTCGGTTATTATTTCTTCAATGAAATAAGTATTAGGGGGTGTACAGTAAGCACTGTCAGTATAAGTTGTTTGACTTTTGAATCTAATTCACTTAGGTGAGATTTATCATTGAAAAGTTCTGGATTTGATACAATGACGAAAATACATTTTTACGACAAAAAAGCATATTGGCAGAAATCCAAACTTTTTAAGTAGATAAAAGATTTGACAAAATAATAGTTAGTTTAAATAACGCTCAACGCTATTAAAAGCCTATGTAATTTATTAAATTAACTAGTGTTTATTACTGTGTCTCTTTATGAAAAAAAAACTTGGAGATATGCGATAAAGCCTGAATGTTAAACATTTCAATGACGAAAAAGTAATTGATGAATATAGGTCATGTAAGTCTAGTGAAAATAAAATAGCAAAAGTCTATGTTTGAATTTGTAATTTGCTTTATGGGAGTTCATGCCATGGTTCCAATGGAGGCTGCACTTCATTGACTATAGTTTAATTCCACAATCGCAAGAGGTGGGATGGCTTCTAAAACACGTTTTTTTTATCATAGGCTCTAAAGGTTTCTTTCATACATCTACAATATCAATTTAAAGGCATACTTATAGGTTAAACAAGAAAATATGATCTGTTTTAATTTGCTTCATAACGCCGAACTTTGAAGCTACACGACTATTTTGGTGATGCACTTCGTAATTCTGGAAAATGATCAAGTGTTGAGTATGACTCTAAACTGCACCTTACTCCAGACTTTCACATTACATCAATGTGAAGACATTGAGCTTCATTAGATTTAATGAATATCAGATCAATCAGATGGCAAGTCTTCAATAACACTCATGCTCTAATCCATGGCTTGGCTAAAGTAACACCAGGACCATAAGAAAATATGAATGACTAAAATAACTTATGACTTAATAAACCCTTTTCATTTTGTTTATGATTTTCATTTCCATTAGCATAAAATTTAAAAATTTATGTTTTAAATAATTTTTTCCTAAAATATCTTATACTGATAAACATTTCCATAGATATTAAATGCCACATCCAATACATTTAAAACTTTACTGATCTCATTACATTTAACACGGTTGTTAAGCGTAATGCAGCAGCGTTTCTCAAACTGTGGGGCGCACTCCCCCCCCCCTAAGGGGGGCGTGAGCGTATTGAAAAATCAAAAACAAAAGATTATTTTTTTAAAAAAGTGTTTATTTACTGAAAGTTTACAAACAAAATACATTCTTATGTAATAAGAAATAAAATTAACATTTTCACTGACATATTACACTTATAAATGTATCAGTACTGCGCAATGTATTTAATAATTAATTTAACAATACTAAGTTAATAACAAGTATAATAAATACCAGTGAACCCAAGGGCTTGTCATATATAAAATCATATACAAAAATTAAGACTTATCTTGATAATTTGTACGGTTTATAATCAATCCCCTTACTGCCGATTGAAAGTTAAGTGATTATCTCTCCAATGCCACCAGTTTTCCTCGTAGGCGAGCGCATATGATGTATTGGGGGGAGAGGGAAAAGGAATAAATAAGCAAATCCCGTAAAAATGAGTAAATCCTTCGCAATCACTGTCAAGGTCCATATTTGCCCTCCGAAGCTTTCGGAATAATTTTATGCGGAAAGCAGTGCACAGAAAAGATGGTACTTCGGAAAGACGTATATAATTAACGCTTTGGCTGAGCAAGGCGTTTATATACGCCGGTGGCACTGAAGAGAAAGTCGTATTGCAGCTTTACTGTCAAAGTATAGTATTAGGGAATTCAATATATTGATATTTGTATGGAGGGAGAGTGCGATTAAAATTATGGTTGAATATTGGGTCGCAAAAATTGAAAGTTTGTGAGGCACTGGCGTAACGGGTGAACGTAATGTAGTGTTTCACCGCTCCATTCATCAGCTAACTGAACTACAAACTAAGTGTCTAATAACGAGTCGAAACAATAAAATGGGAATTCAACAAAAAGGTAGAATAAAAGTTTGAAAATAAATTTTAATTTCCTATGGTGCTTTAAAGTGAACTTATTTACCTAACTGGACTTACACAAAAAGATTAAAAATTCTATACTTATTCTATTTCAGCTAAGTGTGTGTATTGGGAATTCCCAAATTCAAAGAAACAACAAGAGTAAGCTTAATCTTTCCATTCGACTGCTTTGAAAGGAAGTCTGAATATAAAAAAAACTAAAAGGTGCAATTAACTTTGATTCATAATTAATCTCCATGAAACATTGTGAAATCAACGTAGGTTCACTGAGATAAATAGAATCAGAAAGTTAGAAGATAAATCAAAAAATAGCATCACACTGCGTTGAACGAACGAACTTTACATTCACAAACCAATAATAAACTATTGAGTTAAATAAAACTATACAGAACGAAATAACTACAGCTTGTCGAGTTCTACCTCTCTAAAAATACTTGACAAAAACATTTTTATAGAGATATTAAAAGAAAAAACTTAGACCTATAAAAGAAGAGGCTCCAAAGAAATCTATTCCAAACAATGTGATAAATTCTCCCTCCTTCGCCTCCTGATTAGAACTTTGATGTATGTTCTTTATCCAATGAGACCAGAGTAAGGTCATTTCCGCCGATGAACGCAGCGACCCCACAGTCAGTGATGAGCAATTTGTCAAGGGCAGAAATTGTTTTGATTGCCTCTCGCTCCCCCAATAGCATTCCTCCAGTTAATCAGATACTGGGAGAAGAAAAATAGGTATGCAATTTACTTATCCGATATTTCCTCTGAGTTCGTCACGTGATTTTATCTCATAAGCATGCAGAGTCAGGAATAAAGGAAATCGAAATCTTCAGCGGAAAACAATGCTGAGTTTCTAATGTTTATCTCTATGCTTCAGTTAGTTCAGGAAATTTTATTTATTTTGAGGTGTGCTTTTTTTTATGTTTTCAAATTTCAAAATAGAAGTTATCTTCTTAGGAAATTTTCAGTTTGGTTCTACTCGCAGTTATTTTTATTAAACAAGTAATATAAAAAAATATTTTTACGAGAATTCTTACTTAGATCAAGAAAGAAATTTTATTTTAGTTATTTTTATTCAATAGTTACAATTAATCTAAATATGTATATACATATGACAGAATCACAATATTAAGTGACGAAAAAGAAAGCGATTTTCCATGCAATTTTCCGTTTTCCTTTCCATCTACGGTGTTGGAGTATTTTTGTTTGTTGCTATTTATTCACTAATTAAATTTATTTATTCTAATAATATAGTATAGTAAAAAAGAAATCACATTCTCAGAAATTAGGCCATCCCAGATGGGACACGAGCCCACGACCGTTGAATTGGAAGTATAATGCGCTATCCGTTGCGCTACAGGAACACAACGAATGATTTTCCTTTATATATATGCTGTTGGACTACTATTTACTCATTTTGTAATTTAATTAATGAAATAATATTTGAAACAAGTGGTATAAAAACATTTTTAAGTCAATTCCTACTTTGATTAGATGAATAGAAAGTATTTTATGAACGATTGAAAATTTGAACGATATATTATATATATATAGGTAGAGAGTGAACTAATAGAAGAAATTAAAAAGAGCATGAATTGTCTGCATTGTTGTAACAATGCACAACCGGTTGGCTAGTTTGGCTGAAAAACCGGTTTTCGACACCAACTTTTGTCATTGTTTTAACAGTTACATTGTTTCAACAATAGAGACAAATCTAAGTTGGTGTCAAAAACCAGTAATTAATTAAATTAAATTAATGAATTAATATTGAAAAACTATTAACATTAAGTGTCATCCACTACAACTTTAAAAATGTATTTGAACTTGATTTGATAAATAGAAATTATTTTATCAGCGATTAAAAATTTGAACAAGATATATATATATAGTATATATATATAAAGAGAGAGAGAGAGAGAGTTGAACTAATAGTAGGAATTCAAAAATAAAATCAAATAAGTCATCGTGATGCAAGGTATAAAAAATATTAAAGTGAAACTATAAATATATATTGCCTTCTAGAAGTATTTGTACTGTTAAAATCTATTAAAATTTCTACTAATGGGTTAAATTCCTGATGATCACATGATAAATACAATCACGTGTTCTCCATTGAATTCAAAACTGAAAATAAACTTGTTCTTGCTGTGTGTTCTACTCTTAAAGTTTAAACAAAATTTCAAGTTTGATAACTGAATAAAGGTGTCCAAGTATTATAATACCACCCATCCGGAAAAGTGGTTATTCACGCTGACTGCTGCATCGTTAGGTCTCGGTTTGAATCCCGGAGAAGGCATAGATGTTTGTAAATGTATAATGTCTTCTAGGCATGGGGTTTTTCTAAATAGCTGTTGAACCACAAGTCCTCTCGTGGGGTTTGTGAGAGGCCCTAACCTCCCCCAGGGTGTTTTTTGTCAAAATTGGGGTGGAAACAAGCTAAATCGCACTTTCTCCTGTATGGTACTCAAAGCTACGGATAACGACAGGCGTAAATGTAGCCCTTTGCGACAATGAATTTCACGGTCATGATGTTACTGTCGATCAGGTGATAAAAGTAACAGCAAGATGTATTAAAACAATTTTTAAAAATTTTTTAAAAAATCCTCACATTATACACTTACATTTTGTTTTTCTATGTTCGTTATTATTGTTGACGAATAAGTTCTTTTTAAAATAATTTTTCTGTAAAAACATTTTTAATTTGGCAACATCAAAGCACATGGACTAATTGATGATTGCAGTTGCATGATTATCAAAACAAAAACGTAAGGAAATTAAGTTTTTACTAAAAGTACTAAAAGAAGAATGGGCGTTTTTATTTATATATATATATATACTTTTATGGTTTTAGTTCTTATCAAAGAAGTATATTTGGCCTTATTGAATTTAAATTACCTTATTTCACGTGCTGTGAAACATCAGGCTAGAGTGCCTTTATCAGGCAAAAAATTATCAAAATAGCTATTTTTAATATAACACTTAATACAAAGAAAACGATATTGTTGCATTAAAAAAATATCAGTCTATTGCGTTTTCCCCTAATACGAGGGCAATTCGAAAACTAACCGTCGTTTGGGCGTGACGCTGGAAGTATGGTTCGCAGCGTCCTCAATCGAATGAGCGCGCAATCGCTGATTCAGTAAACTTCCAGTCAGCGAATGATAGTGTAGTAGGGCCAAGAGTTTAGTATTTATAACGTGACAAAATGTGCGCCACCATAAAAAACCGTTAAAAATGTGTGGTGCGAGGAGTGATAAGATTACTTTGGGCCAAAGAATCTGTCAATAGCAGATATCCCTCGTGAATTGTGTGCCGTATATGGGCCAAACATTTTGAGTGAAGATGTAGTTCGTCAATGGATACGTTTTTTTTTTAGGACGGAAGAACAAACATCCATGAGGAATCACGAAGTGGAACGCTGTCTGTAGTGAGTGCTGATCTCATCCGATTATCATCTAATCACTGCAATGAAAAAGTGACTTGGGGGGGGCAGAATTTCACTGACAAAAACGAATTTAAAAACGGCTGTGACACATTTAATTAATGGCAGATGGCCGCTTTTTATACAGAAGGAATTAGTAAATTGGTAAAACGGTACGACAAGTGCTTGAATAATGGCGAGCCTATGTAACTTTGATATGTAAATAAATCCATCCCCCCCCCTCTGTCAAGTTTGTTTTTTACTGCGATTCGGGGTTACTTTCCAAATTGTTCTCGTAGAATCCTAGAAATTCACCATCACTGCCTCTAAAATCATGTGCAGTTACCTTTTCCTTGGTTATATCGCCATCGTTATATTTATCACATTATATTCATCCCTCATACACCATGAAATCATCACTTTATTTAATCCGTTGCTAATTACAAACTTAATAAGATTTAAGATGTTTCACTTAAAAATTTTCCATATATATTTCCCGGAGAATTAGCTTGCTTCTTAGAGGATGAGAGATCATACCTTGACTGTCCCCACAAGGCATAGATTTATTTTAGAGCACCCTTTAACGTGCAAGCGGTGCTTCTTGAGTCGGAAAATACGGTTTGATTTTTATAATTTGATAATTTCTGAATAAGAACACACTAGCTCAACATTTAATACATTTTACACTGATGCTCAAAATTTAAAAAAATTACATATTTCGTCAAATTTTGTGAAAAGAATTGAGTGAAATGTAAAACTACTGTTTCGCAACTAAGATGCAAATCTTGTAGGTCGAAAACAAAAGCATTTATCTGAGGGGGGTGAAGTTAGTCGAGAAACAGGATTTATATGCGCATGTTCCCAAATCCGCTTTTCGTTCGCGAACACACCTCGTCAAATTTCTTTGCGGTTAGTTTAAAATTAAAACAACAAAAATGAGTAATCACCACGTTTATTGATGAAATGAAGTGGAAAATTCTAATCAGGCCAGTTTCAAATGTATATTTCTAACGAATTCAGTTTAAGAAGACATGGTACGATTTACGCAAATATTTTTAATTTAAGGATTTTCAAAAAAACTTTTAACTGCCTCCTATGTGTGCATACTATGCAAAACAGATATTGTCAACAAAATTTCATAAAAAGCTAGCCACTTAATTTTTTGAGAAAAAATTTTGTGAAGTGATTTTAAAATGCTACTCCTCCTACAGAAATGTGTTGTTGTTGCTTATGCCACCTGCCACCACATCAGATCAAGGTCCACGGAATTCAAGCTAGGAGCTAGAATTTTACGCCGATCGTTAGCCTAAGCTTTGACTCTCGTGAAGGTGACATAATACTCGGTACAACACAATAGATGACCATTCAAATCCTCTGATTTAACGAGCACGTACTCCGTGTGTACTCGGAGAGTAACGTACATGAATGAAGTTTGACTTACATATCGTGGCATTTGGCGGCGTCGCACATGCATACGCAAAATCTTCCTTAGGCAAAGGATTTTAGAAAAAAAATTCATTAAAAATAAATTTTTTTTTGACGGAAATATGTTTACAGCTTTATTGGAAACATCAACGAAACACAAGCAAAATTTTAGAGTGATACAATTAACAGTGTGCATTTATACAGTTCTCAAACAAATATAAAAACATTCAAATCTATATTTAAGATTCACACATCATGGAAATGATTCTAGTTTCTGATTAAAATAGAAATAATTATGTAAGTTATGATTGAGATAACAAATAAATCATATATAAATAAAAAAAATCCATAATATCTAGTGTTTAAAAAATTAACTAAAAACACATAAGTCCTCCCGCCCTAAAACACTCCTGTAATTTTATATCTTCTAAGCTACTTCCAATGCAGCGTACCCTTAAGAACTACCCGATTTATCTTTAGCCAAGCACAAAGCAAAAGTAACAGAAATAAAATATCCAACAATTTCATCACTAATTGGTACAAGTTCAAAGAAAAAGAACTTGATTTTTCTATTTATTTCACGTTTCAAAATCTGAAACATAACTCGAAAGATTTTATTTATAAAAGTCTGAATTTGTGGTACACATTTTATTCTAGACATTGCTCAGCGAGTAACTCGAAATATATTTAGTACTAGGCTACCCACGGCCCATGCAATTACATATATGTATATGGCGAATTTTTTGAAGAAAATATTCCAAACTTTTTGCAACATAAAATTTATTAATAACAAATGTG
>BMAO01027437.1:0-19519 GCA_019973975.1 Trichonephila clavata
TTTGTATTTGTATATTTTTTACAAAACTGTGCTTATTTCTTAACTTTAAATTTATTTTCAACATTTTATTCAGAATAGTTACAAAAAAGGAAATAAAATTATATCTATATGTAGAAATAGTTTTTAAAACAGAAAAAAAAGACAAATTAAAAAACAGTAACTTTATTGGTATCAAATACAATCACAACATAAAGAATTATAAAATAAATTTCAAATATATTTTTGAAACAAATCTATATCAGTATAATTATAGATACATACAGGAAAATAAATACATACATAAAAATAGAATACACAATTTATTTAGCTGTTTGTCAATTACTTTTCTTTCCTTAAATATTTGGTAATTTTTTAAAAATTTGGTAATTCAGAATAGTTACAAAAAGGAAAATAAAATTAGAAATAGTTTTTAAACCAGAAAAAAGACAAACAAAGTTAAAAACAGTAACTTTGTTGGTTTCAAATACAATCACAACATAAAGAATTATAAAATAAATTTCAAATATATTTTTGAAACAAATCTATACCAATATAATTATAGATATATACAGGAAAATAAATACATACATAAAAATAGATTACACAATTTATTTAGCTGTTTGTCAGTTACTTTTCTGCCAAAAGTAATTATTCAATTATGCATTGTTACAAATGTGAATTAAATATATTGCAAACTTTATTGGTATCATACACAGTAATAAACAAAAATTCACTCTCTGCAATAGCAACATTAAAAATAACCAAAAATAAACTTCCCACAAATAACAAGTTATCTTAAAATAAGTTAAAAATATTTTTAAAATTAAATCATACATATATAAAAGCATAGATATACACCTAAATGAATAAATATATATATATAGAGAGAGAAATAATGCATACATAAAAATATATATAACTTATTACATACATAAAAATAATGTAATTTATTTAGCTAATAAAATATGTATTTTTATTTTCTTTGTTTAAACTTTTTTAATATCATTTTTTTCCCTACAGTATTTATGTAATAATGCGTTTGTAGAAGTGTGGATAATATGCTTTAAAACTAGCTCAGAAGCATGATCATTGTTACAAGGTTCATCCTATAAAAAAATTCATTTGAATTTATCACACTAATCGATATTTCTGAGGCAATTTGACGTTGATTATTTGTTTGAGGAACATATTTTCATAATCTTTAAGAAAGAAGTTTCTGAACTATTATATAGTTATAGAGTACCGCTGTAACGACATCTGGGGAAGGGCACAATAAACTTCCTCTGTCTAAGTTACGTATTAAATCATAGTTAGAATTTAGTTCAAAAGTTTTATTAAGAACAAGTGATTTGGAACAAGAGTCACATTTTAATTTTTTAAGTGCTGCTCTAGCACAAACACCAGCTAAATATGTTAAGACAAGTAGATATGACTGAGCATCACGAAAATCTTTTTCAGCTAGTGTAATATTAAAATTATGCGATACTGATGGCTCTAAAGGAGGATTTTCATTACACGAATCTTCTAAATTAATGCCTTTTAAGTTAAGCTGGCCATAAGCATTTGAAACCAAAGTTTAGAGGCAAAAAAATTTGCATTCTTAGTTTAGCTACTTCATAAAGCTGTCGAATTGATATTAAATATTGAGAACCTGTAAGTGTCCTATATTTCCCAAAACGACTTTCTAACGCATCTGTTTGAATTTTTCCAGGAAGAAAATACTGAAATTTTAATTCTTTAATGCAATATTTTGACATTTCAAGTAAAGCGTATGTGGTATGAGTAAAAGCAAGATGTGTTTCTTTAGTAAGGGTGCCAGTAGTACAATCTTTTTCCTTCCACGAGTCTAACCATGACAAAATTTTATGCAAGAATTGACATGCTTTGTTGTCTGGAGATAAAGTAATCGGTTGCTGATAAGTATCAAGCAAATGTTGTCCCTTTATAGGTGTTTCAACATTAACAATTTTCCACCATGTACAAATTAAAGAAATAAAAATTGATGTTGTTTCATAACTAATTAGTTTATGTTGCTCTCCTAATAGTTGAAGCCCCTGAATAACAAAGTTATTAAATATCTTAAGCACAAGTTTCACATTTTGTTTTTCAAGATTTGTAGGACATAAAGCCTTCAAAGTTAAACCATAAGCAAACTTTACTAAATTTTTACTTTCTATGTCGTATTGTCGTTTAAGTGTAGAGAAATTTGCTTCTAATAAAGAAAACTTATTATGATCTTCGAAATCTGGAAAATAAAAACATTGGCCCGCATTTTTTTTGATTAATCCAATTGTTACGAATACATTTAAAAATGTGTACTGAATCAATAACAAAAAATAAAGGATTGGAAGGATCAGAAGGATGTGGATATACAATGCTCAATTTGAGAGGAACAGAAAAGTTGGACATTGCTTTTCGATTTATAGAATTATTGTCAGAAACTACACCTATAACTTTGAATCCTATACCATCAAGTTCTACGATAGTTTTTTTAACAACAGCAAACAATTTTTCTCCATTGATTTTTTTTACCGGCATTACATGAACTACTTCTTTAAGAGGAGAAAGCAGACTTTGAATCATGAACACATAATCTGAAGTAGCAGCTTGTTCACTGTTATATGCCATCCCAAGAATAATACCCCCTTTAAAATCTAAATATAGTTTTAAATAGATTTCGTCAAGCATCAGTATGACAGTTTTGTCAACAGATTTTAGGATGTTTACTTTTTTTTAAATGCATGTTAGAAAGTTTTCATTTGATTGTTCTGTTTGAGTATTAGTTTTTAAAGATGAACAAAGTTTGCGCAAAGTTCTAGGATGGGGAATATTGAGATATCCCGAATTTCTTAAAAATTTATAGGCATGAGGAGATATGGATTGTAATATACAAAAACAAAAAAAACATCATTTCAGAGGAATATCTAAAAGAAAACTTGTTACAGGTTAAAAATTTGAGCTGGTCAATTAAGAAATGGAGTACAATTTTTTTATCATCATCTAAATCTGAAAACATACTTTCTAAAAGATTAAGAATAAAACCAAATGTTGTAGGAAAATCATGGGAGCTTTTCATTTCTACTCTGAGAACCAGTTCATGTAATATTTTATTTACAACAATAACATTATTAACTTTTACAGGAAATTTGTACTTACCTAGTTGACCTATCTTTGTTTGACCTATGTGTATTGACAAATCTAATTCTTTATTTATCATCATTGATGCTTTAATAACAGGAGATACCGTTGTGTCTAGCATCATAATTATTACTAGATCTTTTTTACAAACAACAGTCCATATGTCCTGAAGCTTCTCTGCATTTAAACACTTGACTAATTCTGGAAGCGACGTAAATGATTTACTTTTTCGAATTCTTCTTTGGAAATGATGCTTTCTTGGATTGAGCGTTGTAAGTGCTCATTTTCTAATCTTTGCAGTCTTTGCTCAGGAGATTCTCTGATGTTATTTGTAGAGTTTGAAAGAAATTTGGGGAAAGTTGGAAAAATTGTCGGGACTGCAAAATTTTGTAGTCTAAAACACTGCAAGACTACACATATCTTCTCCCCAGTTTTTTCGTCATAAGCTTCTGTGTTTCTTCGTATTGCATCATCAGCAAAGTGTAGTTCCAAACCTAAAATTAAATATATATATATATATATATATATAAAAATCTTGTTTTGCATTTTGACAGAAAAGATTTGTGAGAGTTAACAAAAATTTCTCTGATACATTTATTTTTTGTAATTTTAAGTGGAACTTTTGCCGGAAGTACTGAAAAATTTTTGATACAACAGCAAAAAGATTTTCGACAACGCTTATGTACAAAATTCGAACATAATTTTGTTTGTTTGTTTTCTTTTTGATTCAATGAAATTTGTTTATTTTGCCAGCAAATGGTTGTCATCAAAGCAAACTTGATACGATGAAATAATTCTTGTCGGGACACCTCATAGTCTATATTAGTGCAAACAATTCTAGAAAAGAAACTGCCAGTGTTGTCGTCACGGGCTTAGAAATTGGTACTCACTACCTCTAAATGTGGTGTCTTCTCCGACATTTGCTGTCGTAGCAATCGTACTTCAAGTTAACGTTGTGAGGTTAATGATGAGTCATGTTTATCTGTTTTTAGCTTTATTTTTTTCTTACTTTTAAAGTCATCCTAATAGTTCAGAAATCAGATAGCTTTTTTTTGTAGTGAATGTGTTATGCATTTTGTATCTCACATCATATTAATATACAAAATAATCAATAAATGGTTTCTTATGTTCATATTTACGTAGACTATGACCTCTGTATCATAATGGGCTTTCTTTTGCTAACACACAATTAATACTTAAGGAATTTTCGTTGATTCTGTGAAACGATATTTAGAAAATGACACAAAAATATTTGTTTGCAATAGCAAAAATACTACACAGTTTTTGTCCAAAACTTGATTGGGCTCATTTTTAAACACAAATTTTTTTAGGGCTACAAAATATTTATTTGATTAACAATACGCTTTTCTCATTATAGATATATAAAAATGAATTACCAATGTAATTATGTTAAGAATCTCACATGAAAAAAAAGAAATGAGTACATTTTCAAATGTCTTATCGAACAACCTATTAAAGTTATAAGTAGACATTTAAAATTAACATTTTTACAGTTTCCATAAATAGAATAAAGTTAAATAGCTTACCTTTGAATACTTTGATGGAGCAAAATCTTTTCTTGATATAGCATGGATCCATTTTTTTCGAAGGGAGTGAATTTTTTTCAAGGGATCTCTTTGGGGAATGCGAACATTTGCAATTTTTCACTACCTTTATAATTACTATTGCAATTCAGTACAACGCATGTGTAGACCATTTTTGTCAGAATAGTTAAAAAGAAATTGAAAATCTATAATAAAAAAGCGAACAAGCAGGTATCCACACAGAGACAAGCACCAAAATGGCGTAGGCGAGTAACTGATCTAACTTGAATTCAAGCTGGTTTTCTATCCCTACTATGTGTGACGTCACAAGCGTATCACGTTGGAGTCACCAGGCCTTCTGTATATCTAGGTGATGCCCATACCTGGGAAGACAGCGATGGAGGAACCGGTTTGCCGGCTCTCCCCTCTGCCGACCCCTACTCAATTTTAAGCTGCTGCGGTAGGCCACTGCTTTGGGGTAGTGCCCTCGTGGTAGGCCGAGGCATTTATTTACCAACACACATCACTACAAACACAAACAATGTCGTTTCCAGTATCACTCATTATTATTATTTTTCACTGTGGCAATCCTATTAATTGTAATTTCAATTTAGAATAAAATTATTTAAGTTGACAAAAATGGGCAAATTATGTAGAGTGAATGCCATCTCCCCAATTCAATGACAGGAGATTAAGATCTCAAACGAGATCATGTGCTCCATACAACTATCAACACATCGTGTAGGTTTTTTTCAACACTACCATGACGCTCTAAATCCCTCGCATTCGTTTGGTTATTTCCCACGTCTGATCCATCGTCCTCCCGATGGCTACTATTAAAGCAAATTTCAACGACTAAACGTGATTTTCGACCCTTTGTTCTAAGATTATTCACCGTACCCATACTGCCTACACCCACTCTTCTGAATTTGTCTGTCGAATTCGGCAACACCCTGTATGAATGTTCCTTGAAAATAATCAATATAAAAACGGCGTTTCAAACAAAGAAACAAAGCATTTGATGTCATCTGGGAGAAGAATTACTTTAGAAATTGCGTGGTACTAGTAATCAGATAATTTTGATGATGTTTCCGGCGAAGATGACAAGTTCCGTCTTGCCAATGGTGGCAAAACGGGCATTGAATTAAAGTTGCTTTGAACTTATTTAGTGCTTGAAAACTGCATGAATTAATTTGATTGCTTGTTTATTAGTATGTTTTCATATTCTTTTGATTATGTTTGTTCTTTGAATTTTGTATTGTTACGTAAAAATGCAATGTTTAAATGAAATGTATTCCTTATTTCCTATATTCCTACAAATATTTGGAAAATTGTAAACACACTATTATATTAAATTCATCTATTTGGCAATCAAAATAAGTTTCTGAAATAAAACATATTTTACTTATCTTACTGAAGGAATGAAATCTTTTTATAAATTTATAAACGTAATAAAATAAAAATTAATATACATGTAATTTAAACACAAATATATTTAAGATTTTATATATATATATTAAATAATACAAATATAATCAATTAATCTTTTTAAGAGTAACTATTTTTTTAAAATTGTCAATAGTCTTACATGCAGTTTAACATTTTAACATGAAGTATTCTTGTTCCGAAGCAAATAGTTATCTTGGAAAATTCGAGAAAAACGTAGTAAAAAGAAGAAAACAAAAGTTTGGACAAAAATAAAAACTTTACATACTTATATTTAAAGAAAGACACCCACCCACACATTTCTCATTTCCTTTCCAAGAACTTTAATTTTGTTCATGACGTCAGACATGCTTTTAATTATAGGGACAAAACTTTCTAGGTAAATACGAACTTCTAAATTAAAAATAGATGTTCATCACGAGAAATGCTTAATCATGGTTTCTCCAACAAATTGAAAATTCCATTTTTATTTCGCCACTGTGTAAACTTAAACAAATCTAAAATTATTTCGAGTATGGTATATCTTTTAATATTGTGCGGAATTTTTTTCCAGTTTAAGTTCAGCAACTTTACGAGGTAAAGACTGAAATAGTCGTCAAAAATCCCCTGATTAAATACTCACCCCTGCTACTTCTACTACCAATGATAATAGTGAAAAGTGTTACCGGTTCAGAACTTATGAAAACTTTCGATTAGGCTCATATATGTTTGATAAGATCTCTACCTGGTAATCTTGTTACTTCAATCATTCGCTGAAATTATTCAGAACATTTTTCAATTCAATCGCGAATGATTCTGGCTCGGTGGAATAGCGCACTTTCATCCCAGAAAATTGCATCAATATTGGGGTATATGAATGGAAGCAAATGATTTACGATAACTGAACGAAATTATTTCTAATCAATGACTGAATTTGTTGATCAAAGCCCCCAGACATGAATAACATCCCCCACAATTGTAAAGCAACCAACAATAAACTAAAAACTATTCAGCGATACACTTTTCCATCATTACTTATGATCTTTTTTCGGAGTAATGGAAATATGAAAATTCCACACCTCTATGAAACCCATGTAGGAAGCAAGAAACTCGAATAATACTTGATTGACCACTTGCACGTTTTCGACTTCCTTCCTCCTAATATGAAAATATTTTTATAAAAAATTTGAATATAATAATAACCCCAATTATTTTTTTCATAATTTTTTTTATTGTACACGATAAAAATCGTAATTCCAGTGAATAATTTAACTAAGAGAAAGTATACTTATCTACTTTTAAGGACCTTTCAATTTTTCTTTGATAATTCGAGAAAGAATATCAATGAAACTGAACCAAGAAGTTTCAAATGAGCGTGACTTTAATAAAGGACACAAATCACATACTATTTTCTCTAGCATTACGGGGATGTTATTTGCAGGCAAAACTGTCATATTTTGTTGAAATTGTTGTAGTTTTATTAATCTTTGACGATCTACAAATAGCGTGTTGAATTTTTTCTTATGGCTACACTTATGGCTTTGTATTTTTCTGAATGGAAAATTAGGGAGCATTTAAAAATTTTCCTTTCAACTCAAAAGTTAAATAATCATCACTTTTTTAAAAATTTACTTTCACTTTCATGATTAATATGCATTTTTTCAGCAGGTGTTTCCCTTTTCTCATCATTTTTAACTTCCTTCAATAGAGATCGCAGATTCCATTTTTTGTGTTCTGTTCTTTTACATTTATTATCCATAATAAATCGTACACCACAGCAATCAAAATTACTAAGTTTTTCACAAGGAAGAAAATGTAGCACGTTCATAGAAAATATTTTGGAACAAAAGTGATCGCGTAGGGAACTCAGACAAAACTAGTGCGTTTGCCACTAGTAAATATAGTTTTATAAAAATGTGTGACAAATACACTTTAGCTCCCATGAAGACTGTCATATAGGAGGATACTCTGTCAAGGTAATTGTTAACAAATAAACAATTTCCCCAGAATTAACCATTTCCTGGCCCTGGGGTGACTCTGAGCCCTGTTTTACTTAAGAAATAGTTCATTTAAAAAAAAAACGTGAAAAAGTTCTATGTGTTTTAGAATCGGAACAATTGATACAAAAAGTAGATGAAAGATACGTTTAATCACAGATATTTAAAACTAAACGCCAACTTATTGTACAATTTTCAATTAGGTACTGAAAATCCCCCTAAGAGTTTCATGTAAGTTTAATGAATAATAACGAGGTAGTAAAAACGTGAAAAGAGTATTCTATAAAAAAAGTATTATAGTAAAACATTTAACTAAAAATTGAAGGAGCTCTTTACAAGATATCAAATGGATAAGATTTTACACTATTATACGCTAATGAAAGAAGCAGCAATTGAATATATCTATAGAAAATTATTTTATAAAAAAAAACTGGTTGCATTTGGTGCTGAAGGTTAATGTCGGTATTTTGTTAAGGTTTGCTTAAAGTTTTTTCAGTCCTTACTCGAGTTAGATAAAATATCTAATAATATTTAAAGAGCATTCACACACACAGAACAAGAAAGAATTTTCTGTTTTTGTTTTAAAATTCTATTCAGGAGAGTAATTTCTTTTCACTGAAAAAAAGTACAAAAACATTTAATTTAGCGGAATTTTAAGAACTTGCAAAGGAAAAAAAATTGGAATGTGTAGTTAATTATAACTACGGTTTTTTCAAAACGTGGCGAAAGGAAATTTAACAAAAAGTAGTTTGTTTCCTTTAAATAATTCTCTTAGAAAGAATACAAAAAATTAATTAAATACAAATTTAATTAATCAATCACTTACAAATGTTCTTTTTTCTCTCCGAAATTTTTCGCGATAAAAGAGTACGCTGGATAATTTATCAGTTTTTTTTTTAAAAAAGATGCTTGTAAAAAGAGAAAAAAATATGAATAAATATCTCGATTTAAGTGAAAAGAAAAAAAAAATATATACATTTCTTTCACCAAAAAATTTATGCTACCCAGATCCTTGAAATACAAATAAAAAAGTTTTGATTTGGTTTAAAAATGCAAAAGTAATCCTAGTTTGTGTCTGAAAACATTTCTGAGTCTGAAGTGCTAAAAACCATTATATTTAATAGAATCTAAGAACAGAAAAATGCTTTCGTAGTGTAAAAAGAAAATATTTAAGCCCACTGATTCTTCTGTCAAAATTAGATGGATTAACTATAGCACACATTTATGTTTTTTCTTCTGCGATGTACACATATAAAAACTCCACTAATTAATTCCCCTTTTAAGAGAAATTCGAACGTTTTTGAGAAAAAAATACAACAATGATTAATCTCTTCTAAGAAATATTTTAATATATTCCTTTTTAAATAGAATCCCAACAAAAAATATCAGGTAAACTTTCATCTAATCTAGAGTAAAAGTGATATTATATACTTCTTTTTAGTGAGTATAATTTTTACTCAGATTTCATAGAGTAATGAGAAAAATCTCAAATTGTTTCTGAAGTGTTTATTATATCTTTCCTGTAATATTGTAAACTTTTTAAACTATTAAAGGGAAATATATATTTATAGGAGTCCTATATTTGTGATGAATGATGATAAGTTACACGTTAAGAGCAACCAGAGACGCAAAGTATTTTAAGTTCAATTATAGATTTTCATTATTTTCATTCCTTTTTACAGTATTTTGTTTGTCTCGACTTTGCAAATGTTTCAATTTTGTTCATGTTACTTTTTAAAGTTATTTACATGGTATATTATTAATTATTGAGATATAAATAGCGTTACTACAATTTCTTAAAAATAATTTGAGAAAAAAATATAAGCTCAAGTGAAATTGAAAAATAATAATAGAGTACGGGCCGTTCCAAAAGTAAGTTTCCTAATTTTTTTATCATAAAAACTGGTCAGAAAACTACACCATGCTATCATGAATTTTAGATCTTGCACTGTTTTTCGACATATTCATCCCCTTTATTGAGATATTTGTAGTAGTGTACAACCAGTTCAAAGAAACCATTGATGTTGCTGTTGTTACTAATCCTCCAAGGTCTGACGAAGTCAGACAAGATCAATAAGTTCGCTGATTCTGATGAAATAGAGCACAAGAAGTGGAGAAGTATAAAGACCCTCTCGAGGAAAGGCCCAGACAGTCCAGAATGTGTACGGGTGAAGACTTATGAACGTTTTAAAGGTTTTAGTGTTCCCACAAAACTTTAGACTATTTATATGTCTACTAGCAAGACGTGCAATGGCAGTGAAGGAGCCTCTATCATAGGAGAGGGAAAGAGAAAAAGGCAGTTTACTTTTGTACCAGTAATGAGTAGGAGGCTTCATCAATTCCTTAATGAAATCTAATTTTTAAGTGTGAAGAATTACTGAGAATTTAAGGAAAAGGTAGAGGGAGTTTGTTGTTTTCAGCCCTCTTTCGCAAGTTGTCCGCAAGGTCGTTCCCGTGAATGTTAACGTACGACTGAGGTGAAACCCGGTTTTCGCACAGCCTGTTCCACCTCTGTATTGGCTTGGAGTGGGAATTTCAATGCATGGAAGTCCGAAGGAGCAATGCTGTTTTCATTCGTACATGTGAAGGGATGCCCTCTTCAACCTTCACCTTCCTCACTCTGCCTTCCTTCTCTAAACATGCAATACCAGCGAACGACCATTTGACGAGACATGAACTCTTCTTCATACATGGACCATAGGAGTTCATGGAAGATGGACACTGTGACGATTTGGAAAAAATTATGAGTAGCGTGAGACTCTTAAGAAATTAAATTATTGATTTTTATTACGTCTACAGTTATTAATTACAATACTTTTATTTAGATACAAGTTATTCAAACAGTTAAGTATTTCAATGCTGCAGGGTGATGGAAGAGGCAAAACACAACATCTCTTTTTTAATGTTTCAAGCGGACACCTCTCCGCTCTCTTGGGGCGGGGTAGGTCCCTTCTTACACCTCAAATTTTACTCAAAGTTCAGTTAAACGGTGGAATCTAGTTGTTGTTTTTCTCATGGCTATCGGATGTCGGCGTGTTGTCTCATGATATTTTAGGGTTGCACGAGTGGATATGAGCAGTGCAGTGCTATCTGCATAGGAAAGTCAATCTTGCAGCAGCGAGGCGGGAAAACGTTACAACACGCAAGTCTGACGTGCTTTTCAGACCGGATAACAGTACGCACTCTACTGGCAACCACGAGATCAGCTCGCATCTACCTGTTAACCCACCACCGTGATTTGTATTCATATAACCATGGGCCTGCCTGCCGATCTTCTGCTAATTTATCTTTTTTGAAGTTCTGCGAATGCGTCATACTTCCTATGCGTTGAGTTAGCAACGGATATGATCGTTTGTGGCGATTTTTTTCCGCCTTGTATGCCATCTTTCCCTTCAAAAAAAAAAAAAAAAAGGCAAAACTTACTTTTGGAGCTTTTTTTGTTGCTTAGGTTGAAGTAATGATGTGAGATGCAAACAGATGAGGAAATAATATTAAAATCCTTCAAATTATTAAGAGATTGATCAATTGAATTAGTGTAATAGATAATAAAACGTATAAATTAAATTACTGTAAATCAAACTGAATGCTAAACATATATAAGGAAAAACCACGAGAAAGCACAATCCAAAGTAGAATGGTGTAATTAACAAACTCCTAGACCCTAGGACTAAGGTTGTAAAATTAATCAGTCTTTCAAGGCATCAACATTTTCTTTTATTATTGGGTTAAACTAAGAAAAAAAATGTTTTTCGAAATGTTTTTGAAAAGATTAAAATTCTGAAAATGTAAGAAAACGTAATATTGTGCATTTTTGTTTACAAATAGGTATAATAAAAACATCTGTACAGGGTGAGAAATACAATGCCACCTGGCGGCAAACAGTAAATCATGCTTAATATGCGGATTGTATTCAAGTCGAGTATTATGTAAATATAGGCGAGGAATGCCATATCTGTGTGCACCAGTAATCGCAACATAATATACAGCTCTACGATGTTTTACTTAAAAGATCATAGTCACGGAGAAATTTTCAAATAATAAGTATTGCGAGATTGTTCTAGTTTTACAGTGAATATGCTTGAAATATAAGACCACTAATACATATTTACATCGAGATTATTTCTTATTATCGAGTATCTAGTTTCAACTAGTAATTTTGTAATGGAAGAAACACAATTATTACTTCTTTTCAGAACTTTTCATAAGTCTGTTTCGACTGCTTTTCCAACTTTTAAGATACTTTGCTAGATAAACGTTTAAGCACTTCTAAAAATACACATGCTATAGTAAAACTAGAATTTGATCTTCATTAGGAAGTCTTTTTATAGTAGTAGCTCTAAAAATTGGAGTTGTACAGGGAGGAAATTATATTTTTATCAATTTTATGGGTGGATGTTTAAAATTTATAATTACTGATGGATTAAGTAAATCTGTGTGTGTTTGTGTAAAAATTGTACATCAACTTCACAAAGAATATGCTTCTACATCAGAAAGAAATTACAGGTTCAATCAGTTTTCACTGAAAGTATGGAATCCCCTTATTGAAAGTCTAATTTTATAAAATGTATAACACAGAGTTGTTGCTACTGATGGCAAATGACGGCACCTGACCGGCAAAGGCCAGATCGAGTGCCCCCGAAATTCGTCATTAACCAATGTCATTATCCGTAGCTTTGAGCATCCTACAAGG
Source organism: Trichonephila clavata (assembly GCA_019973975.1). Classification (NCBI taxonomy): domain Eukaryota; kingdom Metazoa; phylum Arthropoda; class Arachnida; order Araneae; family Nephilidae; genus Trichonephila; species Trichonephila clavata. Next base: position 12,774 of record BMAO01027437.1, read on the forward strand.
CACCATACGATTTGGCTCGTTTCATCTCAGTTTTGAAGGAGAACACTCTGTGGGGGTCAGGAGCTTCCCACCTCTCTTCCGTTGCCACCAACCACACGGGAGGACATGCGGTTCGATGACTATATAGAATAACCCATGCCACAAAGGCATTTTTCATAATAAAACATCCATGCTTTCTCCGAGATTCAAACCCAGGCTCTACGGCACAGCAGTCAGCGTTACTAACGGCTAAACCGAATAGGCGGAGTTTAACAGAGTAACTTCAATAATACGTTTGAAACATTTTATCATCAATACAATTTTTAGCAAGCGAATGAATAACTATGATGAGATATGAAAGTCCAAAGATAATTATCGCATTTTAAAAATTACAATGAGGTTCTGCCTTTAATTATATTTAATTTTTTTCGTATCAAAAACTTAATCAAAAATAAATAAAATGAAATAATTCAAACATTATGCAAAACATTTTCCTCTCGAATCATTACACACAACGTTGAATATTTAAAAAAAATTCCCGTATGTTTTAAAAGGATATAATCCAACTTGTAGGACATTTCACGACATATTTTAATTAAAATTCTTTCCACCCCAAAATAACTTTTCTACTCTAAGGTAACAACTGAAGACCCAAACGTTTGTTTAAAATGTAATTAATTACTTCTAAGCCCCAAGTCACAAAGGAATTCAGCGACAATTTCTACATTTTAATCTAAACTGTTAAAAGAAAAAAAAATCTTTTTAAATGTCTAAATGTCTTTGCAGCGGAAGAGCTAACAATTTATTTCTTGAGTTGTAAGAAAAGGCAACGATTGGTTCACATGCGATGATGCCATCTAATTCATGATGAAATTTCTCTATTCAAATCACGTCATTTTATGAATGAGTTTGAAAAACCTGTCGGTTTCTGCAACACTCTGAAACCCCCTTGTCTACCTGTAAACCCGGCTAGGTGTGTGGGAGAAACTGAATGAACATCAGACATGATTTCAAAATTGGATTAATTTATTGTTACCAAAATATCAATCTGACGCAATAACAATCTAATTAAGGTAGGCGAATAAATAGTAGAGTGAGGAGGTGAGATTCTATAACACGGTATACTACTACGGGCCACAACTGAATCTAAGATCGCTTAAATATGCTCAATATAAACTACGTCGCACACTAATAAGCTAACTTATAATTAATCAAGCTCACGATACCTATACTCTTTATGCATCGGATCCTACACTGGAATCTTGCAGGTGATCTTTATCAGGGTTGATCAATGTCGTTAGATCACTGGTGTAATCCGTTTTCCTGGACAACACCACGACTTCTTAATAATTCCACTATCTCTTTCAATATTCAACTAACAAACTAACTCGCAGACTATGCTAACTCCTACTTGCCAACTCCAATGTGCCAGCACACAAACTCGCAAAAACAGAATTTATATAATATATATCATTTACATAATCACGCTTTCTTGGTCGGCGAAAGTTGGTTGAATTAAATTATTTCTCCCCAGAAAAGTCCCCAAGGTATTAATATAATCGCAGATAGATAGATCCATCACAAGTTTGCTTATAATTTTAATTCCAGAAAGACTAACTGAATTCAGAAGTATTTTTACGCTGAAGAGCCAAAATATTACGAACACGTACTCAATAGCGCTTCGCACCACCTTTTGTTTGCGAAACTGCTGCAAATCGCCTTCGCATGGATGCCACATGTTCTTGGTAGATGACTGGAGAAAAGGTTGAACCCAAAGTGCATGCGGCGGTAACGGAAAAACGAGATATTCTATCAGGGTGTTTTTTGATGTCTGATTTTCTTGTCTATAAAAGCAAAAATGTGCTCCATAGGACTAAGATCCGGCGAGTAAGGTGACCAGCATATTGATTGGAATTCAGTACTATGTTTCTCGAACCAATTTAGCACAATTTGAGCCATGTGACATGGGCATTGTCCTGCTGGAAAATTCAATTGTTCAGTTGGGAAGACAAACTCTGTGTAATGATGCAACTGATCCTCTACTGTGTTCATATAGTCCGCAGCTGCAAGGAACTGCTCTTCTACAACAAAGTGTCTCAAAGCTGTTTATCAGAACTTTCCTCAAATCACAGAACCACCGCCACCAGTCTGTGTATGACTTGTGCATGTGGAGAGCAACTCGCTCGGAAGACAGGGCACCCTGACACGGCCCTGGATGAGAAATGCGGATTAATCCGACCAGTCAACTCTTTTCCATTAATCCGCGGTGTAGTTCCGATGTTTTCAGGCCCACTATAGGCGTAGTTGAAAATGAAGCTTGTTTAAAAGAGGCACACGAGTGGATAGTCTGCTGCACAGTCTCATATCCAACAGTGTCCTTTGAATTCTGCGCTCCGAAACACTTACACTTGGACCTGCATTGTATTGGACAGTCAACTGAGCCACTGTCTGACGCAGATTTCTCTTCGCCAAACGGGACAGTCTTTTGCCTTTTTCTTTTACGACGCGTGAACTTCCAACAGCTTGGCGTCTATACTTCAGGTTTCCCCATCATTTATCCATTGTGCATAATACTAAAAATGGCAGATCGGGCACTATCTACCAGTCGTGTTGTTTCAAAGATAATTGTTCCAAGCCTTTGGACAATTACAATCTGCCTATCAAATTCGCTTAGATCAGCAGCATTTCTCATTACCCGCCTGAATAACTGAAAAAATGATTCTTTATCTTCTCCAGCAGCAGTTATTTACTCTAAAACACGTACCCATCCACGTCATCCAATTGAGTTTATTGAAAAATGTGGGGGATAATCATATTGTTTTGGCTCGACAGTGTATATATATATATATATATATATATATATCCAACTCCTTTTCTACACTGTAGATATATTCTTTGAAAATCAGTGCAAAAGATTATATGACTAGAACAATAAAAAAGTGTGTGTTTAATGTTATTGAACAACCATGTGCAGTGGAAAAAGATCCTTATCTTTATTTATGTTATTAATTTACCTTATTACCGAAGCTTAACACTAGGGCTACTGGCGACGGATCTCGTTGTTTTCGTCCATTGTCATGCGACGAAAGTGACACACGGATACTTCATTCTTCAAAATTCTACATCGCACCAACTTTAAGATTTTGAACCTTAACATTTAATTTATAACAGCTTCTCTCTACTCATCGGGCTTCTAGTGTTACATGGATTCGAATTCATGACTCGAGAAACAAGACGGACCACAAATTCGCTACCCAGACAATGCAATGATTTTTAAGTCTTGCAAGTTCTGTACATAATTCTAGATACTCGCCTAAACAATTAAGCAGAGAGGAACTCCTTAAATCAGTAAAGAACCCCTTAAATTGTTAAGTGATGGTGGCCACCGCATCGTTTCTAAAATATTAACGGGTAATGAAACGTACATACCGTTTTTTGATATTCCAATACATCAAGAAAGCAAAGTAGGGGTCTTTGAAGATAATCCCAAGCCAACGATGGTGAAACGACAACGAGCAGTGAAAAAAGTAATGTATGCCGTTTTCTTCAGATGTACGTAATTGGTCAAAGTCATCAAGTTGGAAGGACAGAAGGCAGTACTAGCAAACTGGTATACCACTAAATGTCTTTCAGAAATTCTCCAAGAAGTAAATGTTAGGAGACTAATGCTTCACCATGACAATGCATCTTTTCATACAGCCGGATTAACATTTGAGTTTCTTAAACTAAAGCAAATTAAAGTGATAAAGTATACACTTTATTCTCCAGGTAGATCTAGCTATGTAACTTTTGGATTTTTTATAATCTAAAAAAGAACTTAAGAGGACGTCGTTTTCATTCAGAAGAGATTGATGTGGCTAAAAATACATTTTTTCATCAATTCCAAGAAATGAATGGTTTGAGGCATTTAATCAAAGGAAAACTCGACTACACACAAAAGTGCATTGATACTGGAGAAGAATAAATTGAAAACTTCTAAAATTTTGTAAGTATAACTTTAAAAACCTAGGAGTATCTCAACAATTTCAGAGTGACCCGCGTATAGACAGCTTGGATTGCTTTAAGAATTCAATTAAAGTGGTAAATTTCAGATTACCTACCAAATTACCAAGGAGAATTAAAGAGAAATCTGTTCCGAGACTAATTTAAGTATAAGAACATATTTCAAACTCTTAGGAAAAAAACAAGCATTGTCACACAGTAAATTTTATTGGAACGGAGAACTTAAAAAAGTGCAAAGCAATACCAATTCCCTTTACTACATAGAAATTTTTCATTCAGCATACATTCCAAAAAGAAATAGAAAATCGAGACTAAATTTTATACATTTTACAACAAAATCAAACACACTTTACAAAATAATTAGAATATATTCAACCGGACTTTGTTGTCGGCAAAGTTTTAATTATTTCTCATTACACGCATATTAAAATAAGCTTAATAAATACTCATCTTTCTCTGCACTCACAAAGCTCATGCAAACATTCTTTCTCTTTTGACATTTGAATAAACTACAAGTCACAGACCAAAATATGAAACGCAAGGTCTTTCTCTTCTAAATGTCTTAATTAACGCAGCCTCCGACGAGTCTTTTCAAAGGGACCGACCGCTCCTCGTGCCTTAATTAGAAACCACGTGCGGGGGATCTCGAAATGAAATATTATATTCTTAAACGTAAAGCGAGATGAAGAAGAGTCAGTAAGTATTAGTTGTGGCTCCATGATAATTCACGCAGAAAAGACACAGATGTAACCTTTGGGATCAAAAGGCAGTAGAAGAGAGAGATTAAAGGAAATAATGTCGTGGTGTATGTTGTTATTTGTATATCAACATCGAGGGTTTGGATCGCATATTCAGTGTATTTTCCTGAATAATTAGATACTGTGAGTGCTTGTTAAGTGAGTGAGTGGGTACGTGTTAGTGTCAGAATTTCAAGCAAAACGAGGGCTTTTGGTGACGGACCTCTTAATTTTGAGCCATGGTCAAGTGACGAGGACGGCACCACTCTCCAAAACGAAGGACTTTGAGCCTCAACAGATTTGACTTGCATCATCCCCTCCACACCAAGGGTCTTCTGTGGCACACACAAAGGGTCGAACTCAAAAAATGCCAGCCACGAGTTTATGACCATGTTCACTGGACAACCGTGGTCTTGCAAAATATTTAATTTAAGTTACTACGTGTTTTTAAGGTATCCGAACACATTCGGAGTACTTTTTAACAAAATAACATACTAAAACATTATAAATGCTCTTTTAGGACTCAATACCAATAAATATTACTATTTAACTATCGAAATTTAAAATAAATTATCTGAATTTTACAAAAATCACATTTATAATATAAATTTTAGCAATATTTTTGAAAAATTTCAAAGCAGTTAGAGAAAAAAAGTAATAAACATATATTAGTAAAAGTATTACTTAAAACAAATTAGATGCATTTATGAAGAAAATGTACTAAATTTTAATTTTTTATTAAAATTTGAAAATTTTAGAGCTGATTGAGTAATCATTATAAGAAATGTTACATTTTTATGAGATCATTATTTAAATAATAAGCCATAACTCAAAAAGTATTCATACAATAAGAAATATTTTAGTACATTTTCTAGAAAATAACGTAAATATCAGGTTCAAAAAGTTTTGTAGAAATACATTCGTAATATTTTGAATTATCAAACTCGCCATGATAGATTTTGAGCAATTAAATGACCACTTTTCGTAGATCAAAAACCCACTTCCGGTTTTTCTAAATTTAAAAAACTGATTGTAATTTGGCCTCTAGGTAGTGTAGAAACAAAACAAAGTATGTTTCGTAAAGTCAAAAGATAACTCTATTCAATAAAATAAAAAACAGAAATATCTGTCTTGACTTGACTGAATTTGGCCATTTTCAACGTGTTTGGATACCTTAAAAGATAATGCTTTGTTACGCAAAAGGGCCAGTGTAGTTTATTTGGTTTAATACCCCTCGGGAATTTAGTAATCTTTAAAACAATCCATTAGTGTGATGTTTCAGATTTTGAATCCAATTTAAAAGCTGGCATTCATTTTTTAAATTTTTTACTTTACTATGTGTGGACGTTAATTTCTTTTAAAAATAAAAGCGCCGGAATCGATAATATTGTTGAATAATTTATTGTAATGCCATACTTGAAAGCACCATAGTTTTGAGTCAAAGTCTAGAGCACAGGTTCTCGACGTGGGCGATAACGCTCCCTTGGGGGCATTTGAGTCTTTCAGGGGGGCAGTAAAAGACACAGAAAAAATTAGGGGGCGTTGAGATGGCATGGAGGGGCTTGGCCAGATTAACCAAATATAGTACAAAAAAGACACAAAAAAAACACGCTGATTATGTACTAACAAAAGTAAACTTTAATACTGTTTTTCTTATGTTGATTGTATGTGTTTAAATCATTTCTATATCACATGTACGGAAATTTACATATTTTGATAGTTAGGGAAGTGGAAGACAAATTAAGGATTACATTACATTCAGACCTACATTAAATTGAATTATATATATAGTAAACTTTAATTTCTGTAGTGTAAGTGTGTCTTTGTCTATCTTTGTCTTTGTCAGCAGTAGGAAAAATGTTTCGTCCACTGCATGTCATTACATATATTAATCGGAAACATAATTAAATATTTTGACCAAGAATTAACATGTGATTCTTTAAAGACTTAAACTATCAATGTATATTTGTTTTGAAAGCAACTGTTTATTATGAATTACTTCGTATCCTCAAAACCCCTACCTGTCTT
>BMAO01027438.1:0-16270 GCA_019973975.1 Trichonephila clavata
AAAAACTGCCAGTTGCTCTTGCAAGTGAAAATTGATGGATAATTAATGAATTCACAGCATTGGTGTAACGTACATCCCCGCATCATGGGGGGGGGGGCACGACTCAAGTGGGCCCAACACCTGATGTTATGGTTTTGAAATCATTTGTAAGGTTCGGCTTGGGACTCCAAACCTGACTTTGCGGGGTGGGGGGGGGCCCTAATATTCCCCGTTACGTCACTGATTCACAATCATCAGCGATAATGGATTCCTATGTTATGGACGAGTTGAGCTGAAAGACAACAAAATTAGTTTGTTATATGCCTACTCAAAGAGAGATTTTCAGTTAAATTTTTACTTCTTACATATAAACCATCATTAATAAACATTTATAAACTCAATGGAAACGTTTCATTCAAAGTAACTTGTTATTAATTATTGGCAAACACAGTTCCCACGCACTCTTTTATGTATTTTTTATTGAATATTCGTCGTGCAAACAATATGTTCTCAGTCGCATTGTACTTTTATATTCGAATTGAATAATCTATTATCCTATAATAATTGCCTTCAAGTATTTATTTTGCTGTCAGTATGCTTTATTTGTTGATTGTGCTCATTTATTTTTATAAAAGCATTCTTACATTTTGCCCACTCAAGGCGATGAGAAGCCTAACATATGGCGCAGCACAGTGGTTTCCAACCTTACTCTATACGTGAACCCTTATTTATACCAAAAATTTGTCCGTGAAACCCCAAGTGAAGTAACTATTATGCCTAATAGAAAAATTTAAAATTTAACTTTGATGACCTGAATGATAGATGTTGGCGTAAAAGTACAGTATAAATAAAACACTGTGTGATATATCTAAAAAAATATTTATTCAACTTGCAAGTTTTGCATTGAAATATTTTGTTTTTATAATGGGCTGCATTTTGGTAGTTTAGGCTTTCCAGACACGAGATCCTCAAGTGTGAGAGCTATTTTAGTGGTGACTTCGTCTAGTGGCGGGTCCAGCTACTAAAATTTTGGCGCTTGAATTTATTGAATCCAAGCTCTCGCCGGATGCGAAATATAGCTAAGATATAATTTTGCCGAGAGTACTAGTAAAACGTTTCTCAAACTGTGAGGAGCGCCTCCTAGAGGGGCATGGTAACCCTAGGTGGAGGTGTAACCATACCAAAAGTCAAAAATAAAAGAATATTAAAATAAACTTATTCATTTACTGAAAGAAACAAAGCAAAATACAATTTGCCTAATAAAAAATAAAATACACATTTACATTGATATAATACTCTTATAAATGAATCAGCACTGCACAATGTATCAGATAATGAATTTAACAATACTAAGTTAAGGACAAGTTTAATAATTACCAATGAATCTATAGGCTTGTCATGTATAATATTATATACAAAACTTAATAAGTATCATGATAATTTGTACGGTTTATAATTAAAGTCGTATTGTATAGCTTTAACGTCAAAATATATTATTATTAAATTCAACACATTGTTATTGTAAGGAGGTGGAAGTTGGCCTGGGGTGATGAAAATTATCATAGAAAATTGTATTGCAAATATTAAAAGTTCAAAAAGAACTGCTCTAGTACGAATTGATACCCAAAGGATCTTTTACTCGTCACATAATCAAATGCCCTGCCTCCATTGGTTGCCAACTGCCACCATCAAATGTTGCTAAATATACCTACAAAAGTAGCTAAAATGTCGATAAACTCAAAAGGAATTTCACCAAGTAGTTGCTAAAACTTTTTTAAGAAAATGCAAACCCCACATGTACCGCAATAAATTTTGTTACTCTTCATTTTTAAAACTGAATCTTCATAAAAATATGAAAAAATGTTCCAACTTTTCTGAACCTCTGATCTAGATTACTTTACTGTGGCACATTAGGCTATACGCACAGCCATATCAGTTAATATATAATGTATAAGTAATTCATCAAGAAAAATTAATGTATAAATGTTTCGACTTCAGTTTAGTAATCAAATAACTTTAAACTGCAAACCCTTAATTCGCAATCCAGTCCCACCAGTCGTAGATAGGTTGGACAATCGAGGGGTCACACACACATAGGGCCGTTAACTATTGACCGGCATTGTTTCTGCAGTCTCGTAGGTTCGAGTCACGGTGCTCGAAGGTTGGCGCACATTAAATTTGTCGAAGCTTGATGTCCTCACGTGATTGTGATGTGGAAGTGTAGAGGATCAGGTACCAATTCAGGTGCCCTCCTTCAATTCAGATCGGTTGATCTGAGAAATTTCATAATTTTTCTTAAAATGATGGTTAGGAAATATTTTTACACTGTGTATATTGGCATGCTGTACTAATGGTTTGCTTAGTATTAGATTAATTGCTATAAATAAATAAATGATTATGCATATTTATAATCTCTAGTCCTCCAAACCGAAGTAATATGAAAAGTTGTTGGGCGATTTTTAGAAAAAAATTTGTCATTTTGGAAATTGTTATGAAAAATTTTGATTTCAAATTCCTGTTCCATTTAAATTTTACAAGATATATATTGAATCATATTATGTGTAGTTAATATTTATTATCTCTGTATCCCTCAAAAAGTAAGTCAATTATATATCTATTTCCACCAAACCACATCATTGATTGCATTTTATTTAAATATTTGACAAATTTTCGAAAATTATATTTTAAGTGGATTAAAAAATTTATTTTTCCTTCTTTTAGTTCTCCACGAGAACAGTTCAATTAAAATAATCGTTCAAGTCTACGAAAGGCTGTGAGCTTGATAATGATCAAACTAAACGCTAAGTCACCTTTGTTAGTAATTCCATGAATTCATTAATTTAAAAACAGCTCTTCTCTCGTCAAAATTTGTTCCATAATCGGATTATTACTGTATTAAATTTTTGGAAAAGGCAATAAATCATGTAAAATTGTAAAGCTTTTAAATACTTTAGGGAAGACACTTAGCTGTTAAGTTTATCAACACACATAACATTTTATATCTATATGGACGGTTACGTTGATTGAATCAATCCCGTGTAATCCGCTTATAAATATTTCCGAAAGGCCTTATAATAAAACATTGTTTCAGATATTAAATACAAAGTCGCGTGGCGTAAAAATTTCTAGTATTATAATTTCAGTAAAAATATTCCTAAATCGGTAGGAGTCCTTATGTGCAAAGTGTCTTAGATCTCATCTGAATTTATGCCCATTTACCAGATAAGAGGCTCCTACAATAAAACAGGCAAAGGTAGCCACATGGTTATGAGTGCGAACTCGTGCCCAATGCCTCATGACTTTTGTACCCTAGTGCCACTAAAGACCCGCTATGTACAAGACTCGTTAAATCTGTCTTAGCTCAAAACCTTCTCGTTAGTGTGATATGAAAACTTGGAGAGAGGTTGAGAGAGCTCAGAAGTCACCCTTGTCACATACCATGGTTCAAAATTACGAAGTCCGTCTTCGATAGCTTTCGTGTTGCTTTTGAATGCGGCGTGAATTAAAATCGAAGCCGCAACAAAGTTGAATAATTATTTTATTTAATCAACTGTGTTCATAATTTTCAATTTCTAATAATTAACATTGTAACGGGTCTATCCACCAAACTTCCACTAATCCTTTTGGGTAAAATTATTCTTTTTAACTGTAAGTTCTGTGGAAAACTTTCCTCGGTGAGGAAGACGATTTTAGGAAAATAAGTACTTCTATTTAAACGTTGGCATTAGTGTAGCTGATGATGGTCGATGGTTGATAGTTGGCAATTAAAATTTGATTCATTTGTGAACAAGCTTTCGACCGGAGGTCGTATAGTTAAGCAAGATATCTAAAGAGTATGCAAGCGTAAGAATAGCGTAATATTAGTTGCATTAAGTCTATGCTATTTATCTTCCAGGTTTATTATTGAGTGCATTCCCAACCATTAATTGTTTTGATTCATTAAAATAATGTAGTAATAAAATTGTGTTAAAAAGTTACTATGGCCGATCTTTGCTCGAAACCGAAAACTCCAACTACACAGGGTTGTTACAACCTTTACTTGAAGGAAAAAAGGAACAATGAAATAATTAACTATATGTGAGATATGAAATATTATGCAGTGGGAAACTAACAATGAATTGACACATAAATCTCTCGATTCAGGTTTGACGTATAGTTGTTAGTTCTAACGACTGTACAGCAGAAATGTGATTCAAACTTGGTATTTGGTATGAATGTTTCTTTTGTTGAATATAGATCCGCTTAAAAGGATTTTGTGGATATCGACTTGCAAAGGGGGATCCAGGAGTGCATAAATAAAAAATATAATTCCATTTTCAGCTATTAAACCTACTGACTTGGAATTCAGTAAGCAGGTACCTGTTGTTGAATATTGATCTCGATAAGAACCAGTTTACAAAACTGATTTCCAGGTGGTGTTGCCAGGGTTTAAGAAGAGAGTTATAGATAAAAAAAACTCCTGTTTCGGAACTATTAGACCTATAGACCTGAAATATGTGGTAAGCGTGTTAATTCTTTTTAGTAGAGATTCCTTAAGAACGAGTATTGTGAAAATCCACCCATGAAGGAAAGAAGGTGTTACATATAAAATTTCCGTTTTTGAACTATTGGACTAACAGTCTATAAATTAGGTAATTTTTTTTGTTAAGTAGAGATTTGCTAAAAATTGATTTAGCGGCTATCAACTTTAGGAAGGATGCTACACGGGAGCTTTACTCTAAATAATTATTTCCGTTTCAAAAACCCATATCCTGTCTTTTTAAATCAAGATGTGAGGGTTATAAGATTGTTTTTCAATACAATCGAGCATTTGATAAGGGGACTTAGACATCAATACCTTATATATACAGGGTGCGCCAAAAGTTCGGTTAAACTTTAAAAATTCTTAAAAGAGTAAGAAACGTAAATAAAGAATTACAGTTTCCAAAAAAAAATATCACAAAAATGTAAGATTTTTTTTCAGTGATGAAAAAATTTTTAGTTAAAAATATCACTGGTAAAGGGCGCACATAATATATTACTGGTATATAATATGTATGTGTGTGTAATAATCCCTTTAATTTCTCTGAACAACTTTTTAATTTTTAATGGTCCTCTCCTTCAGGACTCCCGCGTAAATGATTATTGCTTTCCCACCTGACGGAATTTAATCGCAATCGTATATCTTTAAAATTAACAGCTTGCATTTTTAAAAGTAAGATAACATCAAAATCTATCAAAAGATATCTTCCCACCAATAAACAAGTTCTGTCCACGGATGCCATGTGAATTGTACATCCGTTTGCCTCGCCGGATAAAAAACCGAGATTCTGGAAAATTCGGTCGTTTTTGTCTTTTTGACTTGTTTTCAAAATGTGTAACACTAGATGCAACCCGTCTTTTGTCTTTGTTCTTTGTTATGTGTTGTGTCAAAATATTAATAAAAGTGGAGTAACTTGCAACAAGATGACTTCATCCATAAAAAACAAATATATATATATATATATATATAAAGTGTGTGTGTCGCTTCTAAGCCTTTTTATCTCTTTTCTTTTGATTACAAGTAAGAAAAGTATGCACTGGTATGCAACTTAGCTCCATTTAAAACAGAAAACTTTTCGTATAAAAGCTTTCTTTTTCTAATATATATATATATATATATATATCGTAGATATGGTTACATAAACAACTTCAGAAAATGAGCGTGGGCTCTCTGAAAGAAGTAGGATTGGTTGAGCATAATAAGTATATATCAAATTTAGAATAAGAATGTATCTGACAAATGTATTGGAAAATATGTCGAAAAATTGTTATCGATTCATTTAAAATTCATTGTAAATTTTTTATGTTTATTATAGCAACAGACTTAGCCATTTTTCTTAGGAAAAGAATGAATAGTCTATCCTACTCCATGCTCATTTTAGAGAACAGAAAGAAAGGGTTGCTTCTTTCAATGTGTGTGTTGCGTGCAACTTGATGAATGACGTACTGGCGTGTCCAAAGGCGTGAAGTAAAATGCGCTTCGGTTTTTCTTGAAGATTAATTCTTCAATGATTGGGAAGGAGAACTAAAGGAGTAAAAAAATATATATTGGTTTCGTTATCCATCATCTCGTCCACACGCTCCCTTTTGATACATTTGTCACTTGAAATGAGTAGTTTTGAAAGTAAATGACTGTAAATAAGATATTCGAATTGATCTATTAGTTTTTGAATATGCCGAGGATAGAATGTTTCTCTATATTTTGAAGGGAACTGAAAGATTTTGACGAATCAGTAAAAAGTCACTAAACGCTTTTTTTTTTGTCTGATTAGGGGGTATTATCGTTTTGAATATTGTAGTGAAAAAGTTCTATTCTTTGATATTCGATTCATATAAAGGTAGTAAAAAGATAACTGAACAAAGAATAAAGCACAGTCAAATTTGCTATATTTGTTGATACAAAGAAATAATAAAGAATTCTTAACATCAATGCAGGGACATCTTAAAGGAATGGTTCAAGCAGGACCTCGATCCAATGAGGGATTTGTCTCGTTCTCGATTCAGCCTTAATAAGATCATGATTCGAATAGTTTCAACGGATAAATGCTATTTTCGGTTATAATCTCCAAAAAACTGGAAATTTTGGACGATATGTCAACTGACTACATATGATGACCGTCGTTCATGTATAGGTCTATCACCAAACACCCTCATTATTCAGTTAAAAGGTGGCTGTCGAGTAGGATTGTGCGATTGTAAATAATGCATATTTATTTGTTTCGAGTTGTTGTTTACGAGTCCAAACAAAACAAGCTACCTCAGATTATTTTAGCACCGTGTTATTCCTGGGAATTCCGGGAACGAAGTATCATCGGGAATACAAAAAGTATAAAATTCTTTTGATTTTTCAGGAACCCGAGAAAGTAACCCTAATCATAACTGAGGACTCTGTTGTGGTCTTATGGTCATTCTCACGAACTAGTGGCCCCTACACATAGTTCGAGCCATAGTGCTAATGAAGACCGTCCGTGTGGAAAGGCTTATGCGCTTTAACCCCTTAAGTGGTTTCCCCGTACCATGTACGGACTACCGAAATTTAACCGCCATCGGTTTGCTCATGCGCTATACGGGCACTGATATTTTCTTTCTTTCTTTGATTTTAGCGTATTTTTAATTCTTATGGTGCATTATTTAATGTTAGTGTCTTGAAATGGTGATGCAGTTGGTGTATGGTGCTGGAATGCTTATCCTCCGGCATTTTTGTGTGTGGTGAATTCGTTAATTACTATAGTGTTTAGTTGTGCAGTAAAAATTGTGTCTTCTTTGAAGATTTTTGGGTAGAAAATTGATCGCTTATGGGGTTAAATCTGTCTTGACTAAAAGTTCTCACGTTAGCACTGTGTGGAAGTTAGGAGAGTGGGGAGTGAGTCCTCTTCACCTCACCGTTGTTCAAAATTAACAAGTCCGTCACCAAAGCTGTGGTGTCGCTTTAAAAAGTGCGATGTTAATAAACATTCACTCACCCGGAACGAAATCAGTCCCTTGCAAGATGTGGATTGGTTTTATCTTCCATGAGAAAGAAATCCTTCCCAGTGTGTCAACAACAATAAAAAAAAACTTGGATTTTTTTTTTCTATGCCACTGTTCCATTTCTGATGTTGTACATTTCGGTACAGTCATGGATAAGGGCCAACTTCATCAATCTACATTCTCCTATCTCAAACAATAAACACATTTGTAGACAATCTTACACTGATTGATGGAAATACCCCGTCTTCTTTCCAGATAATAACACTAAATGTTTTAAGTCATGAAGGAAGCTGAATCTTTCTTCGTGGATTCGTGTTTTGTGTTCATGAAAGATTCATATAACGGGAGTCAACTCGTGTGAAATAGAATTATGTCTTAATATTCCTATGTGCTATGGTTCAGAAGTTTGGGAAACAGTATATCAGTTCAGATGCCATCTTTGTTAATTTGCCGTGATTCAAAATTATAATTTTCTTTGCCAATATAACTCGCATAATTTAAATAGTGTGACGTCAACATAGATTTAATCCTGAAAATCTCTGAAAAAAGCATAAGTTAAAATCAGATTACAGTCTGTAAGTAATAAACAATAGACCCAGTTTGGAATTGGGTCTATTGTTCTACTTGATTACTCACTTTATTCAGATAGAATGTTCCGTTTTATCATTTACTTTTGAATAACATTTAAGACCGCATATTGTAAGTACTGTTGTTAACAAGTAATGTAAAAATTGTTTTTTAAACTTCAACTCCTAATTTGTAAGAAAAACGTACTGGGGCCATCTGTTGCAGATAATTGTAACTACAACGGATAAAAGCAGAATAAATTTGAAATTTTTTTTTTTTATTTATGAATTAATATTTGAAAAAACTGTATTAACATCAAGTTTCATCCACTACAAGTTTAAAGTAATTTATTTGAACTTTTTTGGATGAATAGAAAGTATTTTATAAACGATTGAAATTTTGAACAAGATAAATATATAAATATATAGAGAGTGTAAGCAAATAGTTGTGGAATTGAAAAAGGGGTGTTCTTTGATAAGTTTCAAAACCATCATCGCAGCAAGGTGAAATTGCAGTCACTTATAGTGGCTCAAAAGATTTAAAATAAATTTTAATGGATTAATAAATTAATTTAATTAATATTGTTAATTTACTTTAAATAGAGGACTTTTTTTCACTATAGAATTCAGCTTTTATGTTAAACTGTCAAACATAATCTTTATAATTTGTGTTCAGAATTTCATTCAATGCGAATTTTAGTTCTGGAGATATTCGGGAAAATATGTTAAAGGAGCAATGTACTCCAGTTCTTCAACCCGAACGTCTGTATTGTCCCCCCCCTCCTTTTTTAGTTCTTCGTCTGGATATTACATTCAATTATGGTCTATGAACGAGTATGTGGTCCTCGAATCTCTGTGTAAGTCCATCGTAATAATTTCAAAATTGAATATATATCTTGGACTAATCGAAGAATTAGCATAGAATTTTGAATTTAAGAGTTTTAGCAAAATAAATCCAAATGTATGTACATTGCATGTGACAATTCACCCTCTCTCTTAATCCTTTTTTAATGTACAACATTTTTCATAATAATATTACTTTTTCAATTTTTTAATGTTTTATCCGGATAAAAAATTATTTACCGCTTGATGCAAACGCTGAAAAGTACTGATTAGATTTCTTTTTTTTTGTAGAAAATATGTTTAAAAATGTTCACTTAATTTAAAAAGGGGTAGATATTATTAAACCCCCTTAACATTTAGGATCTTACCAACAAAATGTTTTTGAAATATGAATTTTTTTCTGAAAAACAAGAAATAAAATACGTGTCAATTTTTGAAGTTCTATAATGTAATATTCTGTTTTTAAAGTTTATTTAGTGCGTTAATAAAGTTAATTTATTAACGTACTAACACGTACACCACTAGCTATTTTTTCAGCTATTACATTGATGCAATTTTTTTAACTTGCAATGGAAATTGTTGAAGGTGCTCCATTACTACTTTAAAATTTGCCTATAATTCATGTTTTTTGTGAGCAAAACATGCTTTTCATTCCATCCGTATTTTTGTTAAAATTTGGAATGAAAAATGTATTTTGCATTAAATTAACATGGTACAATTTACGCTATTTTTTTTTTAAATTTAAGTATTTTCAAAATTTTTTAGTTGCCTCTTATATGTGTATACTTTTATAAAAAGCTAACCATTTAATTTTTCAAGGAAAAAAACTTAAAATTTGTGAAGTGATTTTAAAATGCTACTCCTCTTACAAAAATTTGTGTACACGCAAGAAATTTGATTTACAAGTACGTCAAGCTATGTATAATAAAAGCTGGTATGGGTTTTACTGTTACTTGACTGATTTTTTCTTTTTATGAATGCTTATTGAAAATTTCTAAAAAAAAAGACAAATTCTGAGTTCAATTATTTTAAAAAAAATAAATATTGATTTAATTCAAAAATGCATACCAACTTTTATTACATGTACTATTAGCAATAGGTAAAAAAAATCAAAGCATTAAGCACAATGGAAAACAAGCCTTAGCATTTTAAATGAAGACAAACCAGTTATATTATCTGTCTGAGATAAGTAAGTTTAAAGTTTTGATTTGTTATAGGGATGTGAAAAAAACAACAGTAAAAGCTATCATAATTCTGCGTTTTTTAAGTTTAGAGCTTTTAAATTTTGTGAGGTTATAGAAAAGTATGTAAATAATAATTTAGGCTAAAAAAATTATTTTCGAGGTTTTGACCAATTTTTGTCAATTGAATCGTACTGTTCCCCTTAAAAATTACACATTTTCTAACGTGTTTTTTTTAAAAAAAAAAAAAAGAGTTTAGGGCTCCAGGATGATAAATGAGCATTTATGCATTATAAAATTTTCATCCACAATATTTATAAATGTTATTTTTTTTATAAATATAAAGATCTTTTTAACCTTTAAGTGTGTAGTTCCATTTCGAGACCTAATACTTTAACAATGAGCGAAGATATATATATAAATCTTGGTTACTATCCAATAACATTGTTTGCAACCATGAAAATAAAAGAGCCCTGAGTTCTGATAACTCTTTCGCTACAGACAGGACTAACTCTGCCTCGGTAGCCGAAAAGGCGTCAAGTCGGAAACCGTTGCTTCCGCCACAGGAAAACGGGGTCCGGAAACAGCAAATCCACTTGGCTGCAATGGATGAGCCTTTCACGCCAAACCTCTGCGTAAAAAAAAAGAAAAAAACAAGGCAGGTATATTGAAAAGATGTCGAATAAATTGGCGAACTTGGAGTGCTTGAAGAATTTGATATCAGTGAAGAAAGAGATGAGTACTCTTTCTTTGGTGAGTTCCTGTGGATATCGGAAGTACCAAAAGGGTTTTCGGAAGTCCTAATACACTGATATATCCAGACGTTTATAAATTTGTATTGGGTATGAAAGTGGTTGAGTGCTTGATGGTATCGATGTGAGAACGAAATGTGAATCTCCATAGTGAATTTTATTCCACTTGGGGAAGATTAAGAGTTATTTATAAGATGTATTTTATAGAAGAAAAGAAGGAATGGCAAAAAAAAAAAAAAAAAATATGGCACAAAATTTTTGCAAGATTAAATATTAAAAAAAAAAACTGCTTTTTTAATGTTAAAATTGTAAAGCCAGTTTTTTTTCCCAAAAATTCTTAGAAATTAATGAACAATTAGTATATCAATCAATTTGGTGTTATTTTTTTGTTTCTTCTGGGGCTGCGGATTGGTATTTAACCATTGCAGATCTAGTACATTCCCCGGGAGTTAGTATCTCTTTTTTTGTACAGTAACATATTGATGGTATATCAATGCTTTTTAAACTCTGAGTATATATTAGCGAACCAATATTTAGTCATAATTTTCATCGCGCCCCACCTTCCTCACAATAATTATGTATTGAATTCAATAATAATACACTTTGTCGCTAAAGCTACAACACGACTTCAACCTCTTACGTGCCACCGACATATGTGAACGTCTCACTAACCAAAACGATAATTGCCCAGGACGTATATATACGTCTTTAAGAATTACATTCTTTTCTTTGCACTGTTATCCATAAAATTATTCCGAAGGTTTTAGAGTGCAATTTAAGGACCTTAACACTCTTTATGAAGGTTATACTTATTTCATAGAAGTTGCATATTTATTCCCTTTCTTCCCCACCCCCCATACATCACATCCGCGCGCTAACGTTGAAAACTACGACATTGGGGAGCAATTTGCATAACTTTTAAATGGCAGTTAAGGGATTAATTATAAACCATACCAATTATCATGATAAGTGTTAATTTTTGAATATTTTTATATAAAAAGCCCATGGGGTCACTGGTAATTTTTAAACTTGTTCTTAACTTGTATTGTTAAATTAATTATGAAATACATTGCGTAGTACTGACACATTTGTTTGTGCATTATATCAGTGTAAATGTGAATTTTATTTTTTTATTATGTCAGAATATATTTTGTTTGTTTACTTTCCATAAATTAATAATTTCTTAAATAATGTTTTGTTTTCGAACCCCACCCCCCTTGTAGAGTTATCACGCTTCCTTAGGTGGCACGCCCCACATTTTGAGAAACGCTGTGGTATACCGATGGTTGCAAGTAATTTTCGCGCCAAATTTTCTCCGTAGACGAAGACACCTAATCTCTGACGAGGCGAAACCTTATCAAGAATTTAATTTTATCTAGAGCACCTAAGATTTTTGATATTATTGAGAAAAAGAAATGTGTTTTCGAAATTACAAATGACAAATCAGTTGTTCGATATAGGTATTTTAATAAAAATGAACCAAGTGTATGGAGTGAGAGTTGTATTACCGTTGATCTATGAAGCAACGCCAGGGACATTGGCGACATAGCTCGTAATTTTGAAACACCGTCAAGTGCCGAGGACGACACCTGAAGTAGTCTAGACCTCCTCTGTTAACTACCACACCATATCAACGGTACATCTTTCATCCTCGACAGATTTAACGTCCATCCAACCCCCTTTACACGGCGGTTCTTCGATGGACCACGACTTCGTGACCATAACCCCTAGGTGGCTCAAGTGTAGTTTTGGGGAGACCCTTTGGATTTGGCTATTTTTCTTTGGATTTAGGGATTTTTATATAGATATTATGGTGAGATAACGAATTCATTCTGGCTTCCGGACACCTATCGCAAAGTGAAGTAGCTTGGCGATCAATTGTGGTCGCCAAAGAAATTGACATCGCCAAGCCCCCCCCCCCCACCCTATACTAAACTTTAAGGCTACTGCGGTCTATAATGGATAATCAGCATTTATTAACTAAAGAACATTATTTATAAAAACTGATAAAGTGTACGCTAAAGTAATTAAAAAGCTATAAGATTACGCTTTTAAATTATAAGATTAAGCTGAAGTAATTTTATAGCTTTTAAGTAGTCGCCCATCAGGTATAGTGGTTAGCGACGCTGACTGCTGTGCCGTAGGGCCTGAGTTCGAATCCCGGAGAAGACATGGATGTTTGTAAATATTTTGTGCTTTTGAGGCATGGTTGGCTAAACAGCCGTCGAGTCACAAGTCTTTTCGCGAGGTTGGCGGAAGGGGAAGAGAGGTGGGAGGCCACTGACCCTTCCTAGGGTGTTCTTCTAAATTGGGGTGGAACCGAGCTAAAAAAATCGTACTGTCACCTGTATGGTGCTCAAGGCTACGACCAACGACATGCGTACATCGAAAAGTCCAACCTGTCTCAGGCTTTGGCAACTTTCCTTCTTTCCCTTCAAGAAGGACACGACAACAACGACATATTTTTTATGTACCCACCATTTAAAAGTGCTAAAGGATGCTTATATTTTGAATCTTAAAGTTCTTATACGTAAACGGGATGGACAAGTTTCCAGGTGGGGTGTCATTTCAGGTGATGACTTCTTCTCTTGACATTTTTTTTCCAAAACTATGAGGTCTTTCACCAATAACCTTCGTGCGGCTCTCGAATGCAATCTTCATAAAGGACCAGTTGATAAATATTGCTTTCAAATACTGCATTTTTAATCTTTTACATCCCCATCAAAGCAATCACAGAAATATACATTTTCTAAAGAAATATTAGTATTTGTCTAATAAATTGGCTAATAATGTCTAATAATATTAGCTAAATAGTATTTGTCTAATAAATTATTTCTCTCTATTTTTATTCCGAAACTATTAGAACAATCACTTACGGCTTGTAGGCAAAATCCCCTAATTTACAACATTCCCTTCATTTCATTATTTAGAACATTTTGTAATGGATAATACACAGTTCCATATGACTGAAACATTATTAAAGCATTGAATTGTGTGCTAGTATAGTCCCTTAATTACGTACTATACTTGACTCCTGAAACAAGATCTTGCGTTCTAGTTTTCCCAGTGTTTCGCAGTCAAAAGTTATAGAATAAGTATTCAAATTAATTTACAACTACGTTTTCTATAACTTAATTAGATTCTGTTGAATAATGAACAATAACAAATAGTCTTTTCATTTAAAGAGAACCTAGGAGAACTTAATTAAGCTTAATTAAAATAATTTTCCGTATTTTAAACCATTTAACCTTTTTCAAGTCTTTCTAGGAAATGTTACTACAGACTTGATGATCACATGCGTAAATAATTCAGATGCATTTCAATGGAGGTAGACTATTTTTCAAGTAAATTGTAGTTTAAACTAAAAGTTAAATTAACTTAAGCCATTTCAGCGAATAATAAGAACACAAAGAAGGAGGTATACATTGTTGGAGAGATAAAATGTGATTTACTCTATAACTTCAATTAGTAGCAGTAAATAACATAAAAAGGATGGAGAAAAATCATCATTTTTGAATTCTCCATCCATTTTAAATGAACTTTACTTGGTTCAAATACATGACAATTTTTAATGTATTAACTGAATGTATTATAAATCTAAATATATAATTTCGATTCATTACGTAGCTATCTAATTATGAGATTTTAAGAATGATAATACATATCAATGGCTATACGAACTCCCCCGCATCGCGTGAGACCCAGGGTTTTAGGGGGCCCAAAACCTGACTTTGCAGGGTAACCCCAATATTTTCTGTTACACGCTACTGATACATATATTCTCTCAAACTTCGATGACTAAAAAGAAAATAAGCAAAGCGTTTAAATGTTTCACTTAGCAACATGTTGTGCAAGTATTTTTTTTTTTACCAACACGTCAATGAAATTTACACGATGTTCAGTTCAGGACTCATTTACCATCTAATAATGCAATAAGTTTCTAATTTGTTCGTTATTTAAATTTTAATGATATATAATTTTAAAAAAATTGATAATTTTATATCATCGTACGATAGAATTGTTAACGATTTGCTTAGGCGTGGGGTGGAGTCTTAAGGCTGGGAAATTTATATAAGGATTAATTTCCTTCACTTTATTATATGACCTTAAAATCCATGCAGGCTGTAACGTTTCCCTCCACACAGCTGTAAATCTGCTTCTTTTTGTGGATATGATCACCACGTTCAATGAACACCTGCACCCTTAAAATATTCCTCGTTTTTGTCTTGGACATTGCCTCAGCAACCTTTGACACCACGAGGACCGCCCCCCCCCATACTCCGTCCACGAACCAGATGCAACTCGAGGATAAAGGAGCCAACCCCTATCATCTCGAAGACCCTAGAGAGGGTAGAGAGAGAGAGACGGTTAAAAAACTTTCACAAAGATGGATGTGTGATCTCCTCCCTCACAAACAATCACAAATTTGAACTCTAATCTTCTTAACAATATTTTAAATAACTTCAATCTATATACCGTAATTATAATAGCTATGACATAAATATACCAAATACAGTAGAACGTCGTTTATCTGAATCAATTGGGACCAGACATCGTTCGGATAACCGAAAACCGAATGCGATCCATGCAGTATATGAAACCGGACACTATACGAACATTGAAAATCATCCTATGCAGGAAACGTGCTTGAAGAAAAAGCAAAATAGGGGCAAAATGTCGCAAATTTACCTTGATTGTGGAAAATAATCACTTATTTTTCGCTGTACCACTGTACACCTTCGTTTTATCGCTGCAAGGTCTCTGATTCTCTTGGTTCAGATATTTGACGCTCCGGATAATAAACGTTCGGACAAGCGAC
This sequence comes from Trichonephila clavata, assembly GCA_019973975.1. Taxonomy (NCBI): domain Eukaryota; kingdom Metazoa; phylum Arthropoda; class Arachnida; order Araneae; family Nephilidae; genus Trichonephila; species Trichonephila clavata. The sequence continues at coordinate 15,632 of BMAO01027438.1, forward strand.
GATATTTAAATTAATAAATATCACGCTACCTTTATTTATCTCAAACGTCATAATACCTATGTTTTACTTATCTTTTAGAATGAAAAGAAAGGAGAATAAGTAGTGATACATAAAATATTATTTGGAACATTTTTGGTTGGATTTTCCCCCCCGGTAATGCAGAGTGATTATAATTAAAATTCCATTTCCAAAATGCTTTTTAAACAAGAACACTGCTCAGAATTCCGACTTCAAATTTGAACTGAATACATTTGAAGGGGAAAATGGTATAGTATAAGGAAAAAAATACTGATTATGTCGTTTTCATTACTACTTTTTATGCGGTTTTTGGTTCGAAATCAATTAAAAGCCAATTTTTCAAATTCCATATCGTACGACCTTGTCTTTGTGGATGAGCGTTCCACTAACAGCGCAACTACTTGTTTCATTTTTTCAGTGAAAAAACCGAGACAATCATGCACATTGAATAGTACAGTTAGTTTAATGAGCAATTCATGCCAAAACCATTGCAATTTGATTCAAAAAGTCACTCGTGGCTGAATTCACTTTCGTTATGCAGCTAACAGCGCTATCTACTGTTACAATTTGGAACTCATTTTTCTTAAGCCACACCCCGTTTTTCCCTTTCAGTAGATGTAG
>BMAO01027439.1:0-18866 GCA_019973975.1 Trichonephila clavata
CTCAGTATTGTAAACAGCCTGGTGAGGTAAGCCATAAAATCGGTTAACGTATTACGCATCCAGATATAAATTATTTACTTTATTTTAAGCATTAATTACACAAAATTCGCAACAATATACTTTCTGAACAAGAAAATAAGAAGACAAAAAATAATTAGCTACATTATCATTGTCTTCACAAATAAAATAAAGCACAATTGTTTATAAGTATAATACTAAGTACGTCTACATGCTAGTATAGAAAAGGTATTTGCTTTTCAGGATTGTCTGGTTTCAGGTGACACTCTTTTAGTCCGTTAGCTTTCAACCCAACTTGTATAATATTGTATTATATGTTTAAATCTATGGGGGTGACTCATGTTATTCATCAGTTTTTAGAAAAATTTATGGAAGTTATATACATAAGAAATTTATTTAAAAGAAATGTTTTTACTTTATTATCATATATTTGAGCAATTTAGTAACAATTTACCAAAATTTGCTTATACAGGATGGGACGTGGGAACTTCCTTTTTAGAACATGTTCCAGGGATGTTCGTAAGGAGGGAAGGGGCTTAGTTAGGGGTTTATAAGAAGGGGTGGAGTGGGATATTTGTGTCCCCACCCGTCTCAGTCTTAAAAATGTTGTGGTTGAGGCAGCAGCGCGCTTTTGCCGTGGAGGCCTATTTCTCTAAAGGTCGGTCGGTGATTGCAATGCAACGTGTCTTTCGTCGACACTTCGATATCCCTTCACGAAGTCATGTTCCTAATCGGAAATGTGTTTTAATGTGGAATGATGCCTTCAAAGCAACGGAGAATGTATCCAAAAAAAGGAAAGGACCTCCGAAGACCGTTAGAACGCCTTAAAATGTGGAACGAGTTCGAGTGTCAATTCAGACCGGTATGTGACAATGATCCAACAGGTCTTCTTACCCGCTCTCCAAGAAAGGGATTTTGACAACGTGTAATAACAAGATGGGGCCACAGCCCACATTTCCAGGGTTCCCATGGGTATTTAAGAGCAGCCTTCCCCGAATGACTGATCTCCCTACGAGGGGCCGTAATTGGCCTGCGTGGTCACCTGATTTATCCCCTTCTGAGTACTTCCTATAGGGTTATCTCAAGTCCCTGGTTTACAAAGATAGCCCCAAAACCCTGGAAGATATAAAGAACAATATCCAAGCCGAAATTGACAATATCCCCGATCGATATGTTTGAAAAGGTGACTCAAAGTTGTGGAAATCGACTGCATCAGTGTATTGATAATGGAAGGCGAAATTTAACAGACATTGTGTTTAAAACTGTGTAAATTCAAATTTCAAATGTTGTGTGGTGGGCGGAAAATAACAACAAAGTCAAATTAAACATGTAGTGTATTTTACTGCATTTCAAAAAAAGAAGTTTCCACGCCCCACACTGTGTTTCTTTTTAAATAATTCAGCGGGAATTCAGTTTAAACATTCAAACTACTTTTCTTTGTTTTATCATTTTTTTTCTTTCTACATTTCCAGCGGTTTCTTACCACTTTCAAAATCTTGCGCAAATTGATCATTCTTTTAGCTTCTATTTCTGAGTAAAATCTTCAAACCATTAAATCATACATGTCCTCTTCCATATACTTAACGAAGGGTTAACTGCAACAGCGGTCTTCCTAGAGTTTCTCTCTTTTTTTTCCCCTTCGCCAACGGGCCACCCTCAACGCTGGCGCAAGATATCCGTTAAATCCAGGTATAATAACGAGAAAACAAACCAAAAAATGTCTACTCTTTCATTCATGACGAACTAGGGATCTAATTTGGCGTCATAATTTTTAAGAGCATTCCAGTTGTCAGAGTAGTTGGCTCCTTTCCGTAGCCGAGGGAAGGGGGGAAGGACATGAATTATATGAGGAATTACATTCCTCGGTCAATAGTACGATAGATGCTCGATTGTCTTAGGAAACAACGGCGTCACGGTTGCTTGCCAAAGGCGCCAAATCATTTCTCTTGAATGGAAAGGGTCCTTGCCCTTGATTTCTCCTCCACCCGTTTTTATTAAGTTTAGGGAACGAATAGTTGCGGAAATGAGGATATTTTTCCGAGAGAAAATGAGATAGCTACGGGCAATATTTTCATGTTAAAGATACCATAGGTAGTACTGTATTTTAATTATGCTTGGTTAATAATAAATAGCTCATAAGATTGTAAACATGTAATACATTTTTGAAAATACAGCAGTAAATAGAGCCCATACTTTGATCACATGGCAATCCTTCGCAGTATAGCATTGTTAAGTTATATACTGATGATCATGGCTGCCAAATTAATAGCGGCTAGGTATCTTAGAGGTAGGGTTTGCAATACCGGTATACCGGGATACCGAATACCGGTATTTTGAGCCATTTGTACAATTTTGTAATACCGGTATTCACAAGTTTAAATACCGTTTTTTCGGTATGTACAAGAACTTTTTAAAATTGTCTCCACTATATGTTCAGAGATCGCCAACATAGCAGAATACCATACTTTTTTGATTTTATGTCCCCCTAACGGACGAAATTAATTAGACTGTAAATATAAAGTTGCATCGTACAATCAAGAGAAGTGATAAAATGTGTGAATCATCCAAGGAGGCAGGCCAAAATTATCCTATTACAGCTCAGAGCAATACTGCACACGCGCACGATTCGTAGTCGGATATTTGTATCTGTAAAAACAAGGTTGTAGTTGTGAAGAAAGTGCTCAATATTTCGATATTTTTTAAATTAATGAGTTTGTTATTCACATTGTATTTGCATATCATACAGTACAATTGATGCATTATATTTTTAAGAGCACATTTCAAAAATTTGTAATAGTAAGACTGACTGAATAGTGATATTAGCACTTTTTGGGATTTAAATAAATGAAATGTTCCTTTACTTTTTTGTGATTCCTTATATACTGTTACATTTATAAGTTACAAATTATTTGTGTGTGTGTGATATTTACACTCTCTGATAAAACTGGCAAATAGAACAAAGAAACCCCGTGTTTTCTTTCTTTTTCTAAAATTTCTATTACCGGTATTAAAACTGGTATCCCGGTGTTAAGTTCTAAAAAATACCGAATACCGGTATTGAACTTTTGATCCGATATTACAATCCCTACTTAGAGTTAGCGAGCCCTCCTCGTTAATCCAAAGTTGCGGTTTCGATCAAGAAAGGAGTTGATGGATTTTCTGGATGTTGGAGTTATAGGCACGGGTGTCATATAATTATGTGGCATGTAAAAGATCCCTTGGATGTCAATTTAACTCTGGTACTCTAGGCAATTTTTAGTATCCGACAAGAGCTTGAATTGAATGAACGCATTTAAAATTTTAGTTGTGGGAGCCGCCACTAGATGTTGCCACTAATGAAATGGCTCTCACACTTGGGGACTTGCAGCGTCTGCAAAGGTTTAGCTGTCGAAATGTAGCTTATGTAAAAAAAAAAGATCAAGGAAATGCCGACTTATTTGTCATTTTCTGACACTTATATATTCATTAATATACAAATGTCAGAAATTAATGCCAGGAAATTTTGGTTATTTATAAAATCTTTAAGATGTTTGATTGTAGTTGGTATTGTTGTTTTTCAGGACCTTGAAAGTTTGAAATATTGTTGATCGTAAATTTAAAACTTTTCATGAATATAACTTATTCTATAGTTTTAGTTAAAAGTAATCTGGTTTAAGTATATTATTTTTATTCAAAATTATGATAAATTCCATTAAAAATAATGTTTTATTTATTTTTAAGGATTTTTCTTAAAATTCTCTATATTATATATTTTAAAAATTAGTTTTTTTCTTTCCTTAATATTTTATCTCAAAAAATAACCGAACCCTAATAAATAATTAGATATTCAGTATATATATTTTATTAATTTTTTTGAAAAGTATTTTTTAATATTATTTTTTATATTCAAGCATTATGTGTGTTCACGAATACTAACTTCTTTCAGCTTATTATTATTAGCATTCCAGAATTATATAATATTTTAACCAATCTCTAAATAAAGAACAATGGATAATAGTCTTAATACATATACTGAGGATAGATATACACTGGTGTGCAAAAATTAAGGACGAAGTCGAAAAATTAGCATATCAGCTGAACGAAGAGGCAGAGCGGACAGAAAGACCAATCAGGAGATTAAGTGAGGTGATGTACGGTAGCACATGCGCAGATATGCAGGTAGACGTAATGGGGGAGTGTCTGAGTAGTAAAGCATGTTGTCGGTGTAAGATTAGTATTTCTGGCAAAGAGATTGCACACCGCATAGCAGTTAAAATCACACCGAGTTGCTGCCTCAGCGAGAAATGGCGAATAATCAATCTGTTAGACGACATCTGGATGCTTTTACCCGAGGTCGAATCATTGGGAAGTTGGAGGAAGGTCGCAGTGTGACAAGTGTGGCTGCAGAGTTCGGAATTGCTCACAGCATCGTTTCACAACTTTGGAGACAATTTCAAACTACAGGAACAGCTATCCAGGGGTTCAGTAGTGGTCGTCCACGAGGAACCACACCCGCAGATGACCGGTATATTGCCTTACAGGCCAGAAGAAACAGGCGCAGACAGCGGGAGAAATCGCTAGACACACGACACAGGTGACTGGACGACCGATATCGCGTTTTACCGTGGCCAGAAGACTGCACGGTGGTGGTCTGTTTTCACGACGCCCTGTACGGTGTGTACCTCTAACACCTGCCCATCGGAGAAGGCGTTCTCTGTGGTGCCGGGAATACCGGAATTGGAGAGACAATGAATGGGGACGAGTACTCTTTACAGATGAGAGCAGATTCAGTCTGAGTAGCGATTCTCATCGCATACTCATCTGGAGAGAGCGGGGAAGCCGCAATCATCCTCGAACATCATTGAAAGGGACAGGTATGGAGGTGGCGGTGTTCTCGTTTGGGGAGGCATCATGCTTGGTAGTCGTACAGACCTTCACATCTTCGACGCAGGTTCAGTCAACGGGACCCGTTATTGTAACGAGATTCTTCTTCCATATGTGCGTCCTTTTAGAGGCGCTATGGGTCCGCAGTTCCTTTTCATGGACGACAATGCACCATGTCATCGCACAGTAGCTGCCGAACAGCTCTTAGAGAGTGAGGATATTGAACGTATGGATTGGCCGGCACGACCTCCGATCTCAATCCCATCGAGCATGTATGGGATTTTCTAGGCAGACGCTTGGCAGCTCGTACCTTACCACCAGTAACGATTCCGTAGCTTCGATTGGCGCTGCAAGACGAATGGGCAGCAATGCCTTAACAACTCATTGACACCCTCATTCTCAGCATGGGCAGACGCTGTGAAACCTGCCTAGCAGTCAGGGGAGATCATACTAAAGACCGGATATTTCTTGCTGGACACCCATCACAGGGATGTTTCGGCCTTCAGTCGCATTGCGCTCCATGCTACTTTTTCAATAAAGCTTCTTTTTATCCCTCTGATTTCTCTTTTAGTAAGTGTTGCTTACATTACTCATGTCCTTACGTATTGGGGATCTTACGGTATTAAATGTGTTGATTTGGAATGCTTTTGTACAAAGTTATATTGAAAAAACCGTCTCGTCCTTAATTTTTGCACACCAGTGTAGGATAAACAGTCTTGAAGTCTAATACTTAGTATTTCACATATTAGTATTGTCTAATTTATATAAATAAATATCATTCTGATGACCTTATACAAAAAAACGTTGTTATAAAAAGAGTTAAATAAATAGATAAACATTTGGAATTCTCATAATTTGCTAAGAAAAATTCGTTTTTACATATATTTATTGATTTTTTTTAAATATACAATGAGATTTTCTGACTTCTGCACATAATACGTTTCTGTTTGAAAAACTGCAACACCATGAAGGAATCATGAAGAATAAATGGAACTTACCAAAATGCAAAACAAATTAAGATATTCAAATTACTAGATTTAAGAAACGATCGCGCATTTATGGATGGAAAAACATATTCTACACTTCTTAGTGAACTGTGTATGAAAAGCCCTTTAAAGTTACATTAAAATGTGTACATCATTATTTGACTGCTGTAAAATATTCATTAGAAGTTATATGGTTTACCTAAATAGGCAGAGTTCCATTTGATCAACTCACGGAGTTAGAACTGGGCCGTATGTTCGGCCTCCTTGAGAGTGGAACTTCGTATCTGGAAATCGCTACTTGCACGGGGCGTAATCGAAGAAAAAAAAACTCTAAGTGCACAGTAAAAGTTTGAACATTGGAACAGGCTTTGTCTTTCTGAAATACAGCTCAGGAAATGCGATGCATGAGGAGTAAGATATAAGGATCGATGACTTTTATAATAATAGCGCACACTATACAACAGGACCCTCCATCCACATACAGTGTACGCGGGATACCCCTTGATATTTAATAGTACCCAGATCATAATGCTCTAGGCGTTTTTTCTGTATAATAATACTCCAGGTGAAGAAGTTCACCTCTGTAGTATCTGATAAGCAGGCGTCCATCGTTATAGTCTAAATCACGAGTCAGCAACCTATGACCCGCGTGCCACATATGGCACGCGGTACAATTCTCAGTGACACACTACACTACTCTGCAAATTTGTCTATTTTTCAGTGGAAGGAAGTTGATAAATTTGTAATGCATCTTGTTTGACAAACATCTTCAGAATTATAGACATTTATAGAATTAAGAGAAAAAATCTGAAACAGAGATAACTCTATAAATAAATCTGCAGCTATTTTGTAAATTATTTGAATGTCATTCCTAGAGAGATTTAATTGTTTGAAGAGAAAAAATTACATGTACACACACTGCTTTCGTTTTTAGTTCTACGTATCTAATTGAACAAATCTTTTATCATATAAAAAATATTTCGAGTTCTCTAAGAAGTTGTTTTTATCTGAATGTTTAGAATCGTGTCAGATTAAAGTACAAATTATACCCCTGATTTTGCGATATGAAGTAGAGTGGTGCAAACACAAATGCTATGAGTAGAAATCACTAGCAAAAAATCGATCGGAAGTAGTTTTTGTCAATATGGGAATTTCAAGGGTGTCCTACACATATTACAAAATGCCAACAGAAGCCGTTTGTGGGACCTCTACTGCCTATCGGTGGATATGCTGATGCACACCGACACAACTCAAACATGCCTCGTTTATATGCTCCAACTATCTTTGCCACATTAGGTGCACCATGAACTCATTCAGATAAGTGTCAGATAAGATCTGAAGACATGAAACAATCTACCCTTCTCGGTCCAATCTTATGCCTTTCGTAAAATCTTCTGTCTGCTGGATCTGCCTCCACTGTTGGTGGACTGGCATTCTCTGCTATTATACCATGAGTATTTTGAGACAAGAAAAAAAATTTTCACAATGGTTTTCCTGGGAGAAACAATGGCAAGAACATTGTCCATTCAAAACTGACATCAGACTTGAACTTGTTGTTTTACTCGGAAAAATTTAGACATTTTTAGTTTATTAATTGAATAAAGATATTCAAATATTCAGATTCTACAAAAAGTTTTTCAAATTAAAAAAAAATCTTATATCATAAGTGTATTTTTAAATCAAATGCATTTCGTTTACCTGTATGTGTTATTATTGTTGGCAAATATATACTACTTTTTAAAAGAAAGTTTCTGCAAAATGTAAAAGTTGGCAGCAGCAAAGAGCATGAACTGATTGGCTGAAAACATGTGATATCATGTGATGTCATAGTCACATGAATTTATGAACTGATTGGATGGAAACACTTAATGCAGTTATCATGTGACTATGATGTCAGATGAACTTATGAACTGATTGGATGGGAACACTTAATGCAGTTATCATGTGACTAATGATGTCACATGAATTTATGAACTGATTGGATGGAAACACTTAATGCAGTTATCATGTGACTATGACGTCAGATGAATTTATGAACTGATTGGAAGGAAACACTAAATGCAGTTATCATGTGATGATGATGTCACGTGAATTACGTCCGTTACGAAAATGCTTAAATTATAGAATACACCGGTTACAAAATTTTAAATCAAATATTTGATTTTCAGCTAAATTCCAGGAAGACGAAGCATGATTTAAATATAATTCCAACAATAATTTGAAATACGTGAGATTTTTATGGGCTTTGAAATTAAAAATTTGTATAGTTTGAGATTTGATTTTACATGATTATGAATGTGCTATAATGTTAAACGATCATTGACTTTTTACAAAAAAAAAAAAAAAAAAACTTTTAATTTTTCAGTATTAATATCTTTAAAATTATTATAAAGTAAAATTTTAAAACATGAAACCACAAAAATCTTCTAAAACTCCTTACAAAAGATAAAGTATATTAAAATCATTACTCTAGATTTTTGGCACCATCGTATTTGTTTACCCTTTGAAGGCTTCATATTTATACAGAAGTCGATGTCACACTTAATTTGCTTTCTATTCTAGAAAACACTGCCGTATTATTTTCCTGTAATACAGAAATAACAGTAAAAAAAGTCACCAGAAAAAGAATGATTATGAAAGAATAATTTATTGCAGCTTGAAAAATCCTTGAATTTCGTTCCAGAAATCTCCATCGCTCTCTAAGAAAGAGAAATTCGGAATACTAGAGTAATAATAAGACGAAGCTCCTCATTTCAATGCTTTTATTTAATCTTTTGAAATATTTTCCATTATACGAAAAATACATTATTAAACAAGATACAATTTCCATTGAATGTGCAGATAGCTTCAAAAAGTTTTTTCGGAATAAATTTCTGAGAAAGTCAAAAAATATCATTGAACATTCCAAAAATTGAAACAAATGATATAGTTTTGATGTTATTCTCTAATATCGCAATAAAACCGTTATGTGTTTATTTGTACGTAATTATATACAAGCTTTCTATTTTAAAAAATGTATGTTTTTCCAACAAACAATAACAAAGAGATTCTTCGAAACGATTTGAATGATTTAAAGTCCTACTTTTATTCTTGAAAATACACCAAGTTTGTTACATAAAATAAAAACAGCAAAACGATTTGTCGATTAATGTATCGTGATACAAACTTAGTTCTACTTTAAAAAGCTCCCAATATTGGTTTAACTAAAGCTTACATTTTTTTTAAAAATAGAAATTTTTCTGATATTTTACTTTTTTAAATCTAGTCAAGAAGGCATTATTATACTATAACATTATAAAATTATTATTGTTATTATTATATTATATAAAAACCTTCTTACAAGCAGTTACTATGATCATTAGCGCAAAAACATTCACAGAATGGTTAATTCCGTATATATATATATATACTTTATCTTTGATTTTCAACCGTAAAATATAGTTAAATAAAAATTGTAAAGGAAGAGATAATTTACATTTGGAAAGTTATAAATAGTTCCAGAAACTCTCTGATGTATGTTAGTTATGTTTTTTTAGCAATAGTAGCATTGATGTGTGTGCGATGTTGTCGCTGTGTTGTGCGTGTGTGTGTGCGTGCTGTTGTGTGTGCGTGTGCGTGTGCGTGTGGTGTGGCGTGTGTGTGGTGTGGTGTGTGTGGGTGTGTGTGTGTGGTGTGTGTGGGTGGGTGGTGGTGTGTGTGGTGTGTGGTGGGGGTGTGTGGTGTGGTGGTGTGTGTGTGTGTGTGTGTGTGGTGTGTGTGTGTGTGTTGTGTGTGTGTGTGTGTGTGTGTGCGTGTGTGTGTGTGTGTGTGTGTGGTGTGTGTGTGTGTGGTGGTGTGTGTGTGTGGTGTGTGTGTGTGTGTGTGTGTGTGTGTCTGCCTACCTTCAGCTTAATCGGTTGCTCAGCAGAAGGAGTGATTCCCGTGGCAACACCACTATATTATTATTCTCTCCATTTCTCAAATAACTTTCTAACTGCTGTTCAATTCGGCAATGGGAATTCAATACGAATTCATATATATATATATACAGTAAATATTAATTTTGATCCCAATAAACTGAACGTCACAATAATTTTAAAAAATTCCTAATTAATAAAAGGAAATAGAAAGATGAGTTAGGAGCACAAATATTTTTTTGTTTTTGTTCGACCTTGTTCAGATGGTGCTGTTTCAACAGCGGTGTTATACTATAATATCTCCAATATATACAGAGGATTGATGTGTAAGACATAAGATTGAGAAGAAGGGTAGAGAGAGTCTGAAAGTAAATTTATGTGAGATTGTATGCGGAGCAGGAAAGCTTAGTTTAAGTATTTGTAAAATAAAGTTATTTGTTGAGAAAGCGTTTGAGTGAATTTAATATAGGTTATTCTATCAACAACACTTTTAGTCTAAAAATTTAATATATTGGTAAAATATTTGTTTGATTTGAATTAAATCCTACGTAAAGATTTACCTTTTCGCTTTGTCACATTTCAAAATTCATCTTGTTTTTACTGTATAGAGTGCTTAACTATGTTCTTAGCTTATGGGATTAGTTATGGATTCTGATTAATTCAGATGGTCTATAACCACAATAGTATCGCAAGTCAAAAGGTAATTTAGGATTTAAAACTGAATAAAAGAGGTTAAAATAGCTTTAAAATACCAACCTTTCACCTTTCATGATTCTATGCCTACATGGAAATATCGAAAAATAAAAATAAATGAGTACAGTAAGAAAAACTTCAAAATCAATTAATAAGAAATTAAACAAATAAAGATTTTAAAGATATGAGCATTATAGAAATAATGCAATATAATGTACAGAAAAGGAGTTCACAGAAATAGTAAAGCCATGTGTGTAAACCAATTACCGACCAATAAAAGTGAAGATCTTAAATTCTTGAAAAGTACATTTCACTATGGATGTCATAAAAACGTCTTACTGCTACCTTATGGGTTAATAGTTGTAGGTTGAGTAAAATATTAACTTTTTATAAATGAATAATGTGTTTAAGAATGTGTGCTGGAAAAACAGTGAAGAAAGTAACCTTAATCTGCACTGATAGATCACTAATGAGTAAATCTAAAACTGACGAGATTAATATAGCTATGAAGCGTATGGATAACGCGCAATCGACGCATCCATCCACCACAAGCGGTTGCAGCCCCGCATGCCACTTCAGCCTGTATTTTGCAGCATGTACAGGGTATGCTTGATACTCCCATGTGAGCTAGAGCCATTTCCTGTTGATTATTTGCTAATGGTCTGCATTCATGTGATTGCCCATTAAGAATACTCCGTTTTCAATTATACCGAGCTAGATCAACGTAGACGACAGAATGACACCGGATTGTGTTTCGTCGTATTATGTGGACTCTGATTAGGTTGGATAAAAAACAAATCTTTGCAACGCTAAGCCTTTTTATTTGTCATTTGATGCCCCCACTTGTGGTAGGGAACAGCTCTTGACTGCTACTTTTTACAAAATTATTACAGATGGCGCTACAGTGCGCTGTTTCCATAGATGACGTAGCAGGTTGTGCTCTTAGTAGAATCATACTTTGTGGGTTGTGCAATGATAGTCTTCGTATAAGAGTGTGGCATCGAGGTCCAATCCGGCCGCATCTGTGGAAAGCCCCAATATGCGACAACGTGACATCCTGATATGGGGTATCAACAGGTACGATAGCAGACCTTTTTCTGGTCCATATTCAGAGCACTATGAATGCTACTTGCCCAGTGCTACGTGTATGATGGGCTACCCCTTTTTTGGAGGGTAGAAAAGTGCCCATTACCCATTGCTAGAAGGATGTTATGTGCATTTGCCAACATACTCTGCAAGATGTGTATATGCTTCTCTGGCCATTATTATCCCCTGATCTCTCACCTATAAAACACGTCTGAGACATGATATGTCGCTTGCTTGGTCTGCCACCGCCGCGTTAAGAATTGTGGGTAATAGTTGACAGGTGATGAAGAGCCTGCACTCAAGACAACCTGCGTTTCCTCATTAACTCTGTACTTAGACATATTACTGAGCGTATCACCGTCCATAGTGGTCCTACAACTTACTCAGTTGGCGTTGTTTTCGCTTTGTGTTATGAGAATCACTTTAAAATATGCATCACTTATTGGATGCTGTCTCTCTCTCTCTCTCTCTGTATTTGTTGAACTTCGTCAATTTCCATCCAGTTCTTCTTGATACCACATTTGCAGTGTCTCGTGTGTAGTTTTAACCCTCTCACTCCGCATCCGCGATTTCTACGGGCAACGTAAATGTTGCAAAATTTGCGCAACCCGTGATGTTCCTGTTTATGTTTTCATTTGTGTTTTTATGTTTATATTTTTTATATGATCTAATTTTATATTTTAAAATAAAAACTCTTTTACAAAAATTTGTTGTATATTTTAACTCTAAAATATAAATTTAATAAATAGATTTGAAATATGTTATAAAACAATACGCAATTTTTGAACCTATTTTGATAAACTAACTACGTTGCGAGAGGGTTAAGAATTGCGTATGATAATAATATTCAAACTGTAATAGAAGAACTTCTTAACATTGATTAAATCATCTATTTTGTGTGAAGTTGAATTATTATTCTGAAATATAAAATTTCACAAAATATTTTTCAAAAAATAGATATACGTAAATTACTATTCCAAAAAAGGCATTTTAATTATATCGAATTTAAATGAATTTCTTTTATTACAAATATTTTTCCAAAGGCTTTATTATCAACTATTTGCAAATCCAAACTCAAAAATTCAACTTTTGTTTGAGTTAAGGTGAGGTTTATAACATGTTAAGGTAATCAAGATATAACATATTTGATTTAAATTCACTTTTTTGTCCAAAAGCGATCAAATCATCTATGTAAAGGTAAAAGAAGTAGGATTCATTATCAATATGATCAATTTTTTAAAAAAATGCAAATAGAGGTTAGTCAAACAGTTTCTAGCAGGGCGATTTTGATTTCAGCTACTAGTGTATTTATTTTTACTCAGATAATCGGTAATAATATGTATGATTATTTATGGCTGTCTTTGACAAATGTATGAAAAGTTGAACTAAACTCGGAGCATATTTTCATTTTACACATTTTATACTAGAAAAAATGTGTGAACTCGGATAAAAATGAGCAGTATGATAAAATAAATGGTTCTTTATGGGATAGTGAAGCCAGAATGGAATATTAGTGTTGGGGTAGTTTTGTATCTGAAAAAATTATTTCGAATTCGGAACCTATTGTTTAACATCATCCGAAGATCCTTAAAAATTAAGTTTTTCATTGTCTGCAGTAGTTATTGCTAAAAAGTAGCATAGTTATATCTCTCTATATTCTTGCATTTTAACTTAGTTAAGTAATTGAAATATTTTTTTTTTTTTTTATCAATGTAAATATTTATACGCGCTTGTAATCGAATAACAAAATTATTAATTCAGAATAAAAATGCAATTTAATTATGTATAATTAAAAACATTGCAATAAATATTACTAAAAAATGACATTGAATATGTCCTCATAACTCCAACAATAAATTTTGCCAATTCAAGTGAGGACTTCATTTAATTTTAACCTCAAATGTGCCACAAGTAAAATGAACCCTAATTTTTAGTGCTGCCATCTAGTTTAATAAAAGTAAAGTAATGGCTAACCATGTTTTTCAAGTCAATTTCATGCATGAATTACTAATAATTCGTATTACTAAAATACTGTAATTAATTATATTTTAATAATTACAAAGCAGATTTTTACATTTTAATGTTGCTTTTTTTGCATCTTAGGCAGAAAATAAAAATTCTCAAAATAAATATAATTTTTTAAAAGTAACAAATATTTAATAATTGTAAATAAGATTTTACATAATTTAAAATCATTATTTTCTTTTTAATTAATTGCAAACAATGTAATTTTATACTTTAAAAAACAGTTTGTGTCATGAGATAGCACTTTTAAAAGAATTTTATAACTTAATATAACTTAAAAAGAACTTTCATTTTGTTTTTCAAAGAAATTTCTTAGATGATTATGCAAGAAATATTAATTTTTCTTTTTATTTCTGAATCAGGCATAGCTCATAAATATAAAAACACAAGTAAACTAGAATTTACGGGGAAAAAAAGCCTTTAATTTTATGTTCAAACAGTATGAATCTGTTTTAAAAATAGGAATGCCAATTTATACTTGATGATGTAGCTTTGTTTAACTGGATGCATTATTCCTTTTGATACAAAATGATGACAAAAAAAATTCGATATTTTAAATATCCAACACATTAAGCTTCATCGCTTAATAATTATTTAAGTGCTGGCGTTGTAGTTCTGAGTGAGCCCTGTATCACACAAAATTCCTTCGGGGTTCTTTTTTAGACATGAGAGCCCTGTTAGTTGGACTGTAGTTATAAATGTTGGGGCCCCGTATCATTGATACAGTGGTAGCTACGACTCTGTATTTAAGATTAAATTGGTAGTGCATTAAAAAAGTATTAATATAAGCCTTTACCTTTATGAAATATTTTGGGCCCGAGATTTATATAATTATTCTAATTTTTACTTTTAAACTGAGTATCCAGTAAATATAAAATAGCAAATAGAGAAAAGCACTTCTTTTGCTGATTCCAGTAAAGACCTGTCGTGTGAAAAAACTAGGAATGGGTATTTATTGACATCTCAGTATAAAGGAGTAGGCAACGGACCTCGCAATTTTGAACCTTGGTTAAGTGACGAAGACTACCTCTGAGCTGAGACCCCCTTCTTTTCAAGCTATCACGCTAACGAGAGTACTTTGAGCTCCACAGATATAAAGTGTCTCAGCTCCACTATATAGCGTGTCTTCAGTTGCACTAAGGCTCGAACTCATGACATGCCAGGCACAAGGCTACTGTATAGGCTATAAGGGTGGCTACTGTATATTGATCTCATACTTCTTAATCTTCAGTTGTCCTGATATAGAAATTAGAAGACTGAGATATCAACTCAGATATTTTTATCACTTGAACATAATTCAAAATTATAACGTTTGTTACCCATAGTCTATATCAGGGATGAGCAGACATTTCCAAGGTACGGGTTACTTCTGATTTTGTCAAGTGATGCGGTCCACCCAGTGGCGTAGGTGTGATGAGCTAAGACAGTGGTCTATAATGTTTATTATAACTTAATAATAAATACGGAATATGTGTAACATAACTACAACAAAAACACTTATTCTTTTAACCGAGTTTAAACCAAAACGCAAGATACAAACATAGTAATAATAGCCACAAATATAATAATATGAAATGACGCATTTATTATCAAACATTAAAAAATAAAGTGTTTTCATCTAAAGTTAGTACTCGTAGTTATAGTCAGTAGAAGACTTAGCATGCATACTGTCCGCCCATCTTGAATATCTCTGTATGCAATTTCTAAATGCTAATCTCCAAATGGTACCCCAAAATTCCTTGGTGGTTTACCAATCAATAACGATCAACTTAATACCCACTCCTGGCCTATATGGTGTGAATTAAACGACATTGATTTACACTAGACTAATTAATTGGAGTTGATCTGTGTTAAACTAAACTGGGCCTCATCGCTCTTATATATCGTGGTGTGGAATACTGGCAAGTGAAGAAAAAAATTAGTGTCATCTTTATTATTTGAAAGAATCCTAAAGGTAAAGATGAAGAATTAAGATTGAATTTTATTGCTGCTTCAGTGTGAGAGGTGAATCCAAGATATATTCTATCAAAACAATATTTCAGAAAATTTTAAATAAAAGATTTTATAAAAATTTGAGAATAATGGTAAAATAATATTTTTAGTATAAAGAGAATTTAAAATAATAATAAACAGGGCACAAAAACTTTTCAAAGATGAAATATTTTGGTTTTCGGAAACGAATAGTCTAAACTTTATTGCGTAGCATTCTGCTATCAGATAGATTTAAATATTCATCAATTTCTTCAAAAAAAATTAACACAGGCGTGTAAAATCTTCCGCCATTCCGGTCATCATTATATCTCCGCAATCGTATCACGAAATAGCTGTTTCCTACTTCAAATTTTCTTTATTCCTTCCTACCTGTCAAATAATAACAAGGAATAGAGAGTACCTATTCAAAGACCCGAAACCCATTTAAATACCATAATTTCTTTCCTCCTCTCTTAAGAAACCGCGAGGACAGATGTCGTTAATATTTTGATAAATTGAGTTTCCTTTTTCCTATGCCGTCCCGTTACCTACCGCTACTAAAAAAGAATTACCGCCCGATAAACACACACAGCCTACTGTCGGCAGGTAAACTGTTCTAAAAGAGCATTCGAATGACATGTCAGAAGACCACCGATAGAGAAAAAAATGACCCACCGGAAAACATTAAACCTACTCTCTACCGGGATCGCAAAGAATTTTCTTAATCGTGATCCAGAATCTCCCTGAAGACCCACAACTAAAACGGAAAGGGTGGAATCCCATTAAGGATGAGAAAAAAAGGTGGCATGTTTGGAATGGGCCGCTGAGAGTGACCGGAAGACATCCCTCAGGGGTCAAGCTGTGGAATGCCCCTCCTCCTTGGATGAGACGGATGCAAGAAAAACAACAGCCACGCTTTTTCACCCCAGGCAAGCAGATCGACCACCTTGAATCGAATGGGAAATACTCTCATCTACGTGAGACACAGCATGTTGGAAGCTGTCCAGACAAAGGTTGGCCTTGTTTCAGTTGTGTGATGCTTCGGGAAGTACGGAAATTTTTTTTTATTTGAGTGGTTTGGAGTGGAAAGAGGGAAAAAAATGATTGATTGAAGAAAGGCTTTTTTTATTTAATAAAATACTGGTTGACATTTGTGCTAAAAGAGTCAGATTTGAATAAAGATTCCATACTTTACTGTTATTCAAAAATCATCAGTGCTGCTAAATGAAAAAAAAATGATACAATGCTTCTTAATTAATACATTTGATCCACATAGTCGATCATTTTTTTTAAAATTTAGTACATTGTTGGGTATTATTAAAGTGTGAGCAAATTATGGTCACTGGTACCAGGTAAACTATCAAGGCCGTTTTTTTTTAAAATCTTTTTCTTCGTTTTTAATAATATCTAATTGTAAGAGAAAGAGTAAAATCAACGTCGCACTGAGGCAACAAGAGGGTTATTGGCGACGAACCTCAGCCAAGCGTCGAGGATGACACCTGAGCTGGCACGCTCCCCCTCTCCTAACTACCAAACCACGACAATGAGAGGACGTTTGAGCCACAAATTTTACGTGCATCAGCCACACCTACACGGAGAGTCTTTAGTGGCACCAGAACTTGAACCCGTGACACGCTGACCACAAGTTCCTGACCTAACCCCTAGGCTACCACGGACACATAATCTCTTCTAGAGAGATAGAGATGATTTGAACATAAAAAGATGAAAGAATGAAACAGATAAAGAAAACTTTAAAAAATATTCATGTTGCAGTTTTCTAAACACGCTAACATAGGACAGCTTTTAATTTTATATGAAAGTGTAGTTTATAACGTGTTTTGTGGCTAGCCACCTCCTCTTCCCTATTCTTTTTATAAGGCTGAGCAAAATCCTATTGAAAATAGAGGATAAAAATTCTAAATTCACTATTAGAAAAAGGTAACTTATATAAAGATGTGTTCAAAAATGCTTAGATCACGATGAATCAGGGAACAACAAGTAAGCTATTGCCAGATTCAGGATTCAAATACATATTCAAAACTGTAATTTTACCGGATATATACAGTCAGCCCCCGATTTAACGAGTTCATCTGGACCAAACATTGCAGTTACCATCTGGAAATCTTATAATAAGCATGTACAAATATATATATATTATATATATATATATTTATGGTTAGAAACTTTTTATTCAAAAGCAAAATTTCTATTAGTAACTTATTACACATCAGTTAATTGGATGTTTCAAAATATTGACCTACGATGTTTGACAATCTTTTAGATTCTTGATACGAAGGAGATCTTTTTCGACTTTCTGCAGAGAATATAATATCGCGTCACTTACAGCTTGCTGTTTAAGGTATGTTCTCACAGTTTTCCAACAATATAAAGAAACTAGAAAATGTAAGTTGTGAGATAAGATTATCCTTATCAATTTTTGCATTAGAGAATCGCTGTTCATTGACTCCAACAAATCAATAATCTCCTCAACTTCAGTTGCACAGATAGGCAGTCCGTCATCAAATGCAACATAATCGTTAAAATCTTAAAATATCCCAAGTATTGTGGAGTGAGATGAGATAAGAAAGGAATTTCCTGTCGTATTCAAAACTCACACGGTTGCACTCATGCCTTATCTGCACCCGTAAAGTCTGATTATAGTTTGTACCCGTAAAGTCTGATTATAGTTTGTACCCGTAAAGTCTGATTATAGTTTACCCCCTTTCCCGTAGAAACTTGCTGTTTACAAGAAAAGTTTCTGTTTCGGACAAAAGGATATACCATTTGAAACAAGATATCAATCATTGGCATGGCCAAGTAATTTTAGCGCGTTCTTTACATGTTGTATTTTACAATAATGCAACTAATGAACTTTTTACTAACAGAAAGTAGTGTACTGTACCACTCCTCTAAATGTACTACTATTGAACTGAAAATAAATAATGGCACAAATCTGTATCAGCACTATAAAAAAGCAAAAAACTAGCGAAATTCAGGAAAATTTGTAGGAAAATTCGGGAAAACTATGGGAAAATTTAAATATGATTCGGCTCATCTAGGGCACAAATGCGACGAAATGCCGAAAACCCGAGGTCAATTGGTTGCTTATTGGCTGAGAAAAAGGAACGACAAAATTTGGAACGAAGACGAAGACGAAATTTGCGTCCTAATAGCGTTTTTGTTCCACTACGTGAAAAACACGCTAGAAAAAGTCCAATTTTTCTAGTACAAGATAGTAAAAATATTTTTTTCAGCTGTCGAAATAATTTGTTAATTCGGGGTTTATTATTCGTTAAATAGGGGTATATTTGCTTTCATTTTAATTGGG